>JANPWX010000449.1:3293565-3338483 GCA_024734555.1 Trochalopteron elliotii | reverse complement strand
CCCCCCCCCGGCCCGGAGGGGACACCGGCCCGGGATCCCTTCGCGCCCGCCCGCGCCTCGCCCGCCCGCGGCCGCCACGGAGCGCTGCCGCCAGCCAGAACTTTTTTTTCTCCCTAACTTCTGTCCCAACTTCCAGCAGGCCGCTCCGCGAGGGGGTGGGGAGGGCCAGCCGCGCTTCCCCCACCCCCGGCCCGGAGGGGACATCGGCCCGGGACCCCTCCCCAGGTCCCCTCCCGCGCTTTCTCCCGGTTCCGCAGAGCTTTCACCGACTGCAGAGCCTCTCCTGCAGTTAACGCGGGTCTGTAAAACTGGCTCATAAAAATGACGAGGCCTCTAGAGAAATACTTTTTATTAGATAAAACGGATGAAAGAAGGGGGGCAACGGCCAAGGAAACGGCTTCAAGAATTATAAATACCGGAAAACTTTTGTCACTAACCACACAGTGACATCTGAGTGAATGGGAAGCACTTCCGAGCGTGTCAGTAGAGTAGAGCTTTCCTCGTCAGAAAACTATGCAATGTCTACCTGAACCCAACAAAAAGAAGGCAACCTCCATTATAAAACTGGGGACCAGCCAGCTTTATAACTAGTTTGTAAATAGGCTTCCACCGAAACAGTGATACAGAATATTCACGTGTCGCTTGCAGGGATCCACAATCAAGTAGGCAAAAGTCTGTTGATGGCTTTTGCTTGAAGGGTAACACAGGCCATTAGCATCCTGACACGAAGAAAAAAAACCAAAACAAAACAGAATTAGGGACAATAGGGATATCTGTAAGAGAATTAATAAAATCTGCAATTAATAATTTTGTTCCAATTTTAACTGTTCATTGCACAGCAAAATAGAACAAATAGACTATAGTTTATTTAAATGGTATTATGTCCCCATGAGGATCTCAATACTTCAAAATGCACAGTAATTCTGGCTGGATGTATCAAATAACCTTGAGGTAAATGTAATATTCATAGAAAATGTAAAATTAAACATGTAAGCATGTGTTTACACAATTAGAGCCTAAAATACAAGTGATTAAATATACAACAGCCCATCATTTCCTTTGAAAGAGAAAAAAAATCATGTACTCTATATTAATACATAAAGCTGTTCCATCTGTAATTTTTTTTTCACTCAACATTTGCTAAAGCATCTGTTCAGGTTCCAATATTTGCATTTAAGCAAAACGCTCATTACAGATCACATTACAACTCTGGACTATTATTGAAAACATTTTGTGTGTCAGTCCTCAGAAAGGGCTTGAAGAGATTCTAGACACCTAGCTGCAAAATCCTGGTTCTGAAAAAACACATTCAGCTGACAATCAGCATGGGAACTGGGCTCTTCACGTTAACATCCTACGTCTGCACATGCCAGTAAAAGCTTCAGTGTTGACAGAGTAGCACAGCTGGACACACTTCAAATCCAGTAGGGATCCAGAAACTAGATGGAGGGATTTTTAAAGGGTTGAGGTTTTTTATTTAGTCAGTGGGGTAATTGAACATGTGAAAGATCAATAAATATGTAGCTGACACCTCCTTTCTTTTAAAACATGTAACAGTTTCCTCCTGCTCCCCAACACCTTTGTACAACAGTTGAAGAGATGTCGGTTCTCTTACACTTTTCTTGCTACATTGCATATACTGTTCATTTTCTCCAGGAAAATTTTAAACACACAGACTACAGACTATTCCAGATTCCACATCTCTCACATTCTTTTGTTGAAGCTGTCTGCCTTTGCATAAAATATTCTGTCTATTTTTGGACCAAGGAAACATGAAAACTGTAACCTCTCTCAATGGTTAAGTCAGTCAGCTGAGAAGGAAAAGAGCTGGGTCCCCATTTCCGCACCAAGGACCATTTGTGAATTTTATCCTTTAACTGTGAATTTGTGAATTTTATCCATTTTCTCCTGCTATTTCAAAGAGAATGAATCCATTATTAGATTTTCTGCTGTCTTCCTTTGGGGGATTATTTAAACCCCTAAATCTTAAATTAAGCTAAGTACCTCATAAAAGCACTGTTTTAGACAGGTAGAGATTTGACAATGTTTATTCCCAGAATTTCCAATGGTAGTCAAATGCCACAAACTAGAAATAGCATTCTATTTTTAAGCGGCACAGCATACAGGCTCTGTAGCTTCAATTGTAGGATACCTAGCTCTCTTCAGGTGTTTTTTAAGGATACATGTGTAACAAACACTGGATGCTCAACTGAAGTAAGGAGAGCAAATTTTAAGATTTTATAGTGCTCAGCATCAAAAGGCCTTTGGAATTTGATCGAAAAATAACCTAAGCTCATGCATGTAACTGAAGAAAAAAAAAAAGTAAGAAGATCAACATCAAGATGTGATTGCACGTTAAACATTTTTTCCCATTGCTACCAAGGATCCCACTCCTGCAGTCTTTCTGGAATTGATGGATGGCAGTTGAAGTTTTGACTGTTTAGAGGCAGTGTGAGCCCACTAAAAATTTGTTCAACAACTCAAGAACAAAAACAATTTAAGTTCTGGTGATGAGACATTTCAAGCAACATACCAAACTTGGTATCAGGAAAATGATATAACCTAATTAAATGAAAAGGATTCTTAAATTTATTTTAATTAGCAAAAGAGGTCATAAAACCTCTAAAATGCTTGAGCATACAAGCTCTGATATTTACATTAATGCATGTACACAAGAATCATATCAATTCCATCTGCAGTGTGGACTTTGGTTCACACATGCAGGGGGTGTAATGATTGATTTACTGATGTTAGAGTAGGATCATTTTATTTTTTCTTTGTAGCAACACAGCTGATGATTTAAAACAGAAATAAAAATACTGCTGAACATTCTCAAACCTGCATAATGTAATTGACAATCTTTTTAAATACTTCTTGAATAACCTTTGCATTATTCTGATTTCTAACACTGCCACAGTTTGGGTTCAGGTAAAGAAAGATCTAAAATATCAGTGAACATTCCAATACTTAAGCTGTAAAAGTGTTTCATTATATGCAAAGATCCAAAGCTCTCAAGGGTATTTGGAGTTCAACAGAGCACTTTGTCACAAGATCTAAAATTATTTCTCTCGTAATGCCCAGGTCCATCAAGTTTTGATGCTAAAGAGCTCTACAGACTTTGTAAGAGAGACCTCAACAAATTAGAGGGCTGGACAATCACCAACCATATGGAGTTCAACAAGAGAAAGTGCTGGATTCTGCACCTTGGATGGTCCAACCCTGGATATACAGACTGGGGAATGAGGTGCTGGAGAGCAGTGCTGCACAAAGGGCCCTGGGGGTCCTGGTCTGTGGCAAGTTGAACGTGAGCCAGCAGTGCCCTGGCAGCCAGGAGGGCCAACCCTGTCCTGGGGGGCATCAGGCACAGCATGGCCAGCTGGGCAAGGGAGGGGACTGTCCCCTCTGCTCTGAGCTGGGGTGGCCTCACCTCCAGTGCTGGGGGCAGTTCTGGGTGCCACGATATAAGAAAGACATTGAACTACTGGAGAGTGTCCAAAGGAGGGCAATGATGATGGTCAAGGGCCTTGAGGGGAAGCCTTATGAGGAGTGGCTGAGGTCACCTGGTGTGTTCAGCCTGGAAGAGACTGATGAGAGACCTCATTGCAGTTACAGCTTCCTGGTGAGGGGAAGAGGAGGGCCAGGCACTGATCTCTTCTCCGTGGTGACCAGTGACAGGACCTGAGGCAACAGCACAAAGCTGAGTCAAGGGAAGTTTAGGTTAGACTGTAGGAAAAGGTTCTTCACCCAGAGGGTGTTTGGGCACTGGAAGAGGCTCCCCAGGGCAGTCCCAGCACCAGCCTGACAGAGTTCAAGGAGTGTTTGGACAACACTCTTGGGCACATGGTGTGTCTCTTGGGGATGGTGCTGTGCAGGGCCAGGAGTTGGACTTGAGCATCCTCGTGGGTCCCTTCTAACTCAGCATATTCTGATTCTGTGAACTATAACTTAAAACCTTGAAATATTTACATCTCTAATAGTGTGGGGTTTTAGATATTGTTTTTAAATTGTGCTCAGCTGCACAAGTCACTTTTATGAGATGAGATTTTAAAAATTTATTTCTTTTAAAAATTATTTATCTATCTACATCAGGCTATGAGAGTATGTTATTTTCTTCCAGATATAAACCAAGAAAACTTGGCTTAAAAATTGTCAGCTCAACATAAGGGTTATAATAACACTCTACAGTTATTTAGCAAATGAACTCAGAAACTAAATCCACCACAGAAATGTAGTTATCTCCTTGAGAGAAACTTTTCATCACAAACAGAAGACATTTGTGCTCCAGTAATTGTCCTTCCTGTAAGTGCCAAGTGGAGTGGAGTAGTTTTGATCTCCATAACCATCAAACAGTCTAGACACACTGTTTAAACCTTTCTGCTTTCTGAGAGAAAATTCTTCAGGATGTTCTTTAAGAGAAACTGTAATTTCAGAATTCTTCACCCCACAAATTTTCAGAATGTGCAGTAATGCCCAATTTTCCTCCAAAGCTACAAGGAGGATAGCCTGCTCTGCATTAACACTGGATCTTCTTTTGTCCATCTGGTTTTTTTAGAAAAAGTTGCTAAAGTTTGGTTGGGGGTTTGTTTGTTTGTTGTTTTTTTCTTTGTAGTACTGATGATATTTAATGTATGGCCAACACAGTTAGGGGAGCTCTTTAATGTCCATCTACCTAGATACAGAAATCTGCAAAGTTCACATCGAAGTTCAGAGGTGGGAAAGGAACAATAATAACAGAACAACATCCAGTGACCAGGCTTTTGCTTTTCTATTTTTATTACAGTCTGCAACCTAGCAGAAAGATAAATTTTGATACACCCATAAAGTGTTTATTTTCAAAAGCCCTTTATGAATCATACATAGTACTTAAAAGATGATGACCAACAGATGAACAACTGGGCTATTGGCAACCTACAGGGAAGTTTGTGCAGTCTGAAATGACATCAGCTACTGCTGTTGAAAGTGGGCACATTATCTGACATTTAATTATCACATGTTCTGGTTACTCAAGAAGAATTTGGAGTAGTTCATCCTACTGTAACTACTTAAATGACAGATATGCTGAATCTAGTAAACATGCAGCCAGTTCTCAAACTTATCTTGATGGCAAATGTATGATTTTGCAAGGGAAACAGATAGGAATGAGACTTGACAAAGGAGGGGAAAAGAGGTTAGCAGTCATCTCACCACCCCAGCCTTTTTGTATACTAAACTTCCTTGCAGTCTTTACAGAAACAGATGCAATACAAGCTATTCACAAAGCTCTAGCAACATTTCAAAAAACAGAACTGTAGGAAGTCAAGTGTGCATCCTAGATCCTTATGTTAACTCAAGTTTTATTATTATCTAAATTCAGAATTACTCAGATTTTTTTTCTTTTTTCATTAACTAATTTCAGGATGACTGTTATGACTTCCAGTGCAATCCACTGTAATCACTATTTTTAGTGAGCTACCAAATAAAACTTTAGCTGGTCTTTACTAATGAAGAGTTAGTAAAGAGGAATGGAAACAGAATGAGATCAGGGAAAGAGTTCATGAATAAAAAAATGACAACTATGGGAAAATAACCCATTACAATGGAATATTATATTTTCTTTGTGTAAAAGTCAATTCATTATTTCATGTTATGTATATCATTGCCAGTAAAATCCCATATAAAAATTATTATATACTTACATATGCAGACACTCTGAAGACTGTAGAAATAATACGTATTTCTTTTGTTTCAGGGTTCTTTTGAACACTGAAATACAGGGGAACAATTCATACTTAATATATATCAAAAGTACTGATAATTAGACTCTTTAATTTATTACATTAATACATTTAATACATTTTAAACATATACACTGTGTCCTTGCTCAAATTTTATGAAGGTCAAATTTATAGTTAAAATTCAACTTAGGTCATATTGAACTTGAAAATTTATATGGCCATTGTTAGCTAACATGGTTATTATGACATTTTACTGAAAAATATTGAATATATCTAGTCATCTCACTTGGTTTCACTG
The DNA here is from genome assembly GCA_024734555.1 of Trochalopteron elliotii. Classification (NCBI taxonomy): domain Eukaryota; kingdom Metazoa; phylum Chordata; class Aves; order Passeriformes; family Leiothrichidae; genus Trochalopteron; species Trochalopteron elliotii. Next base: position 3,332,471 of record JANPWX010000449.1, on the reverse strand, counting down.
TTCTCAGCTACTAAATCACAGCAGTATTACCCAGACCTAGATGATTCCAAATACAGAGTTTTCATTTTGATAGATATGAAAAAATATGCAGCTAAACATTTGATAAAGATCTTTTCACATATTCTTTGAGAAAGAACCTGCAAAGTGAAATGCATCTTAATACAGACTACAAGAAGTAGCAGCAGTACTGGTGAAGGCATACATTCTTTAGCTCATTTTTAATTAGTATATAATTATAGTTTAGGTTTATTTTTTCTCCTTTGGAATTTTATATATATAGTCAGCTATTCAACTTGGGATGGGATTAGTTCTGAGCTTTTATATTTCTAGACTGTTGGTTGTGAAGATTGCCATTTCTTTCATAACATTTACTAATAACACTGAATATCATTGCAAAGAATCCAGGCACTTCAACCTATTTAAAGTATTTTAATATATCATTTTTCCTCAAGTCTGCTTTAAGTGATGCTTACGTTTCTTCAGAAATTAGATCACGCAACTGCTATTCATTTATCTAATTTTGCAGATTCCTATTTACATAAACTCACTGTGGAACAGCTGAGGCTTAAAACTTCCATACTTACACACTTCCAAGAAATGCATTGCTCAAAACCTGCTTTGTCACAAATAGCTTCCATTCCCAAGAAAGGTCCCAGTATAGACAAGTCACAAGAGGCTGTGTGAAACACAGCCCAGTTGAACACCACACCAGGTCCAAGCTGTGACAGCAGTCCCCTGTTACCAGTGCTTTGGCAAAGCTTCTTTTTGTAAGAACAAACAAACCCCAAATCAACCGAAAGCACCTTTGTTGATTCAATCTCTGTGGCCAATAAAAGAGATTGACTCTCCAATTAACTGATTTCATCTGTAGAGTAATGACACAGTCATGTTTGAACCTATACTGTGAAGCTGATCTTCCCTGTGGTCAGTCAGTCATGAGGCTTTCTCAGAACTTTTTTGTTGCATCTGACATGTTGACATACTCAACAGTGGCTGAAGACAGCACTGCTGAAATGGGTACTGACCCCAGTTGCCTGCCTTCCCACCCCTCCAGAGAGGATTGCCTTCCCAGCAGGACAGCTCAGCTACCTCATGACTCAGCTTCTGAACCACTGCAGTTACGGACCAGCACATTGAGCCAAACTAACACAGATGTCACTTTATGCTGACACATCAGGCTGCAACTGCAGCAGTTCAGAAACTCTCCAACCATCTCTGTGGAAAGAGCAACAACTTTCAGAACGAGACATTGAAGATCAGTGTCGTTATTGCCTTCTACCAGATATCACCACCCCCAAAAGCAACAGTTGTATTTCAGTTACTCTGGTTTCAGATTCTTCTGTCAGAAAACTATGCTATCAATTTCTGGTTTCTTAATTTTCATGTTATATATATATTTAGGATACCAAAGTAAGACTGACAAAGAAGAAGTCTTCCTATTTATTCCATGACATGGAGAAATTTTCCTCTTGTGGTTAGCTTCCTGTAAGTCAATTTTCAGATGTTTATTTCCAGTCTTTGGTTATTTTTTAAGGTAAAAAATTGTGTCTGTTAAAATCAGATGAGATTCTTCCTTTGCTGACTTGAAAGAAAACCAAGAGGTTGCCTCTGACAAGCTCAATTGCTCTATGTATTTTCCACTAAAAGGTTTTAGAAAAAAACCTATCTTGTCCTTTTGAAGAGGATAGTATTTCCTTAAAAATAATGTTAATAGTCCCATGTTCTTTCAAACTGTTAACTTCTAAAGTATTCATTGGATATGGTAGTTCATCATTTTAATGTGCATCTATTCTCTTTTTATGAAGAGCAAACATCCTCATGGTCTCTCTATTCACTTTGGGCTTTATTTATATCCTAACCTTACTGGCAATATTTTACTAAGCTTTTCAAACAACAAAAGAACAACTTAATACTTTCACATATATTCATTCATTATGGGGGAAAAGGCACAGAGATGGAGATTAAGAAAGGAGAAGAAAATAGTCACTACAAGATGCTACAGCAGCTGTCACCATGGAGACTGTCAGAAAAATCAGGGGTTATGTACAGAGGACAGGATTTATCAATAGAGATTCATAGATTATATTTTAATTAACAATTTTTAGTCATGTAAATATATTCTTTAAATCAAAATACTACAACAAAGGATTTGAAATTATTTAGGGTACACAGGACACAACACTAAACACTAGAATTTTGGATGGATTCAACTGATCACAGAGTAATTACCAATGGGTTAGTAACAGGCTACAAGTTGTGCATTAATTTTTTAGTAAGACTATATCACTCTTTTTGTAAAGAAAAGAATGTCTGCCATTTAGCAGCTGTATTTGGAGGTCCCTAGCTTGTAAAATATCTAGAGCTGGTAATTTGAAAAAGATTATTGCATTCTCTCATAATAAAGCAATATACATAGAAATGCTTTAATAAAATGAAACCTCAAAACTTTTGACACTATTTGGAATGCTAGTGTGTCAGAGTTAGAACTCAGGTATGGCCAGAAAAAAAAAAAGCTGTCATAAAGATAAGTAGGGAAAAGCTCATTGACAGGTCTGCTGCTCCCAGCAGTAAAGGCACTTCTGTGGAACTCTTCATGCCCATAAGGAATACTGTAGCAGGACTAAACAGTGGTAGTTTATACATCCATAAGCTCACTGTTATGAATTCACCTGTGGCAGCTAATTTTTCAATGTACATCATCAGCTAGCAGCTAATAATTATTGAAGTATCCATTTGATTTTTTACCAAACCTTCTGATCCTCAGACATTAAATTAAATCTTAAGGACAGTACAGTTCTCAGAATTTTTAATACCATGAAAAGCTTTTAAATTCACTTTACAAAGAGTAGAAAGTGTCCAATGCAACTATAATCTAAGATACAATGAAATCAGACAGAGGATAGCAGTCTAAAAAAGAATTTAAACAAAACTTGGTGTTCAATAGGAATTTGAGGGTGAACTTCTGGGTAAACAAAATTTAAGAGATTACTACTATCATTAGCAATCTTTTACTGAAAATAAGAGGCTATAAGAAAGTAATTTAAATTGCTTTATTTTCTGGTGTAATTTGTGCAAGAATGAAGTAACACAGTGCACAGCAGGGACCAAAAATTAGAATTAAGTCAACACTGTCATTAGTGTCCCTATTCAGAGCCCATGATTGTCTTTGTCTCTCTGAACACAGCAGAAATAAAACAGAGGCATAATTTTGGATAAACTGGAAGCAGGGGGAAATGAGACCAAGAAATGGACAACCATGATTCTGAAAGAGGAAGAAAGGTCTGAAATGTCAGGATCAAAAGCTTTTCTCATGGAACTGACAAAGAACTCAATACCAAAGGAGAAAGAGAAAAGATTCAGTGAAATGGTAAGTTTTGTATTCAACTGGTAACCAGTGCTAACACCAGCTCCTCTGGCAGTGAGAAATCAGCAGACATTCACAGGCACAGAAATGCAGAGACACGTGGTAGACAAATACTGAAGATCAGTTACATCACTTCAAAACTCAGGAGGATAGAAAACAATCTGCCAACTGGCAAAAAAAACTCCAAACAGCAAAGGAATAGATCTTCAAATATTTTCTCCTAAATATGTTATAGAGGACAGAAGCAGCCCACAAGAGGAAAATACAAAGGGCTAATAGGGAACAGGTTAAGGATACAGAAAATGTAAACTTTGAATGCAGGATGAAATTGTGGGAGGTTCTTGGCAGAGGCTTTTTTTTTGTTTTAAGGAGAACTATTGGACATCCTTATGAAATTTTACAGCATGAAAAGGAAAAAGAATGGAAAGAGGTTTAAGGAGATAGGAAGGAAAAGAAAATGAGTGGCCTACAACAGAACTTGAACGTGTTCAGGATAAAACAACTCAACAGCAAAGGGGAACAGTAAGTGAAGGAACTGACTAGATTTGCACTTTGTCCTAGATTAATTCAACAACAGAAGAGCAGAAACAGCTGCAGTCAATGCAGAGTCACCTATGGCCCAGGACTGAAGTAACAAGCAGCTTGATTCAAGTGCAAGTGAACAATGTAAAAGAAAAGGGAGGGTAAAGTTAAACATTGATGGATTCTTTTATGTCAGATGCTATTTTTCTGAAGCACCCACTTGATTCTCCTCTATGTATGAAATGAAAATACCAAAACTACTCATACTAACAAAAATTTTAGCAATATCTTTTACAATATTTATATTCCCATTAGCTTAACTAAGAACGAGTCTGTATAACCAATAATTACATTCCATTTCCCAGCAACCAGAACATAAGAAGTTTTGTCAGTCAGAAAAGTCAGCATATGGTTATATCAAAGCAAGGCAAATATTGTGGTTTTAGTCTGAATCTAAACCTCTGATCAATTACCTCTAATCCCAATGGAAAAAAACCCCTCACATAAAATTCCAAACAGTTCCATACCCCAAACCTGGTAAAAAATGTGTTAGTTCACCATGTCACATTAACAGCAAGATTCTATCACCCTTAGCTCTACACTGTGAGAAGTGTATTTGCAGAACTAGGAAGACCAAAATCCAACTGTATTAACAGAAAAAAAAAATCAGCAGAGGAAAAAAAATATACAGAACTGAAAGTTTCAACTAATTATTTCAATTTTTAAATCCTAAACTAAAAGCAGTCCAATTGAAAGTAGCCCAAGATCATACAGGCAAGACTTAATTGTTGATATTTTATCAATGACAGTAGGAACACAGTCTGTTTCCAGGACCACGCCATGCTTTCAGCAGACAATTACAGAAAAAAGTATCTTTAAATTGGGAATGAATTATAAACCATCCATGTCCATAAATGTAATATAAAAAATGTTCTTATGTGGGACTGATGCATATATTGCATCATATATAAAATTGCATATATTTTGCCACTGAACTACTACCATTGTTCCATGGTATTTGGACACAAATAAGCTTGCAGGCGGATTAAGTAACAGCCCCATTTTTGAAGCAGTATTGTACAATAATTTTACACAAATCGACTCAAAGTATCTATGGACAGTACATGTACACAGTTGTACAAAAAGTGAGTAACACTTACCTCACCAAGTCTTTATAAAAAGCTTTTGTAGTTTCTAAGTATGGGTCAACTACATCTTCAAACTGGCAAAGAGCTCCTCCAATGCAAAAATGCTTAAAAAGACAGAACAGAAATTCCTCACGATCCAATTGAGTGAACAAGTTATAATGATCGGAATCCTCCAAAAGCAAGACCTTGTGGAACAAGGAATAAACAACGAAGTCAAATTGATAAAAATTTATTTAAGATTCAGTTTATAAATAATGCAACTAGTATGTTTTATGGTACACAGAAATTATGTCCATATAAAACATATGGATGAGGGACAGAAATACATATTTCTAAATCCTTCCAATGATGCAATTAGGTTCAAAACTCTTACATATAATGCAGAATCACTGTCAGGTTTGTGCCCAAAAGACATAAAGGAATATTTTTCAAGTCTTGTTATTTCACTGGTCAATTATCTGTAGCGCTAATGAAATAATCAATCTGAAAATAATCTACCTATATTTGATATGTCGATTGCTGTCAATCAATTTGGTAACTGTTTTTGGTAATATTTGCTTTTTCTCTTTTAGATTGACACAGTTATTTCACATTTCACTCAAACTCGCATCATTCTTTATTGCAGACTTCAGTGAGCCCTGATCTGCAGCCTGGATTAGCCAGACACGCATCCAGCTGCCTCCATGTGCCTCACCCACCTTTTGCTGAGATACTATGAACACAGAGGACTTGCTAGATTAGTGTCAACACTGGTTCCTGTAAACGTGGACAGGAATTGTAACCCACAGTGGCTACAAGACATTTGAGTCATGCCAGCCAAACTGCAGATGCCAGCCCAGGCAAACTGGTCAAAGTTAGACATGAGCCCACTGCTCTCTGGCCCTCTTCATAACAAAACTACACAACCTGAGTAAAAAGGGGTCAGGGCAACAACTGTTCTGGATGGCCACCTCATACATATCCCAACCTCCTTGGCTGAAACAAAAGAAGGCACGGCAGGTAGGAAAGAAACATGGAGTCTTGCAGCCAAGGGCCACCCTCTGACACCAGGAGACAGTTTGGTGCCCCCTACAGCCTTCTGTCCTAGAGCCCTGACTAATTAATTTGAAGTTTTGATGTCATTCCTGGATTTTGACTTATTCTTTCTGCTGTCTTAGGAGCAGGAATCACCTTTGTTTCAAACCAATGTTAAACCCTCAACTTGCAAATGCTAACACACACATCACTTCCATGGGAAGGAAACTGGGAAGACACTGAAACCCCAATAATTTCTAATTTTAAATGTTGCCTCTAATCTTCCTACACACAATATATTTAATTTTCAGAAAACATTTCACATGTACCCAACTTATAAATAAATACATAGTATTTTGAACTGCTAGGCTACAAACTACATCTGAAATTCAAACATGAGCTTGAGTTCTCACCTTTTCCCAGAACTTTACAAGACAAACCAGTATTTCAGGCCACATCCTGTAACCAGTGTCACTGGTTCAAATACATTGCCTTCAAAGGATTTGTCAAGTGCAAATGAGTGCAACTCTATAATTATTTAGTACTTATGTTGATTATATATACAAGGAAGAGCAAAATCCAGTTCTCCCACACTCTGCTTTGCTAATGCTACACAAACATAAGTTTAAAAAAATGGTTTTAGCTTATGAAGTCAAAAGAAACACAGTAAAAACATACATTGATTAAAAGAGTGCCACTGTTAGAGATTCTTTTTCAGATAATCTGCTTTCTGACACCTCCACTAGAGTATAACAAACAGTTTTACATTGCAGGCCTGTTCAGGAGTTGTATTTAGTCACTTTTCAGTATTACACTGAAAAATAATTTCCTCTTTCATAGTTCCTCTTGCTTTAGAGAAAATGTATTTAGATGGCTTTCTTTAAATGCCTTCACATATGATTTGATCAGCATTCCTGTCGAGGAATGCTTCAGGATGTAGCTATGGAATACATTCAATTTCATCCACTACCTGGAAGGCTGGGTGAACCTACAGCTCTGAGTATCACAGCATTTTCTCCTTGGCACCCTTTGTTTCCCCATCTCAAGCAAACAAGCAGCTGCATTTCCCCACACACCCCCCTGCACTGACTGCCTGAGACATAGGTGGGTAGAAGGTGGCTTTTCCTTTTTCTCTCACCTAAAAATGAATGAAGGCTCACCTGGAAAACAAGTAATTCCTTTCATATATTAAGGCACTGCAGTGCCTCAGTTGTTTGTAAACCATGGCCATTGATGCTTGTTTTTACCATTGTCAGAAAAAAAACCCCTGAAAAATGTGTCCTTATAGTACCTAACAGAGTAGGAAAAATGATAATAAATTATTCATTACTATACTGACCTTCCTTAATTCATCAGAGATAAGAATATCATCATAATAGTCATCATAACATTTCGCAATATTTCCAGTTTCTCTAACAATTCCTTCAGAGTACAGCCGATCAAAAAATGACATGGAAATCTGTGTACAGGGTACCACTGTAGCTTCAATTTTTGTCACTTTGGAACCTGGAAGATACAGGAAGCTGGTTGAGTATTTAACGTTTTTTAAAAAAACATAAATCATGTAAATATGACTCAACCACAGAGTCCCTCAAAAAAAAAAAATAAAAAAAGCACCAAAGAAAGCTAAGAAGGAAACAAGTATAAAGAAAACATTAAATTCATCTGAATCCTAGTTTCCATTCAGGCCCATGTGTCTGCTCCCCCTGTTGGTAAATACCATCAACCGAAACTAGGGATAGATGGAGCACCGTGTGAACCCGGCACCACACTAGATCACACCCTTAGAAAATCATATTCCACAGCTTAAGCCTTAAAGCATCTGAGGACATATGCCAAATTTGGCATGATGAAGTACAGAAGCTCAGTAGCTGCTAACAGCACCCCGCAAAGTAAAAACCAAAATGAATGTGGCCTCAAAGAATTTTTGATTTAAGTATTATATTGAACTTTTACTAAAGTTCTTTTGTGGCCACTGTAAACTTTATTAACCAGCTATTTCAGAAGATGAAAAAGGTACTATCAGCACTTTCTGTATGAACCTGGAGTATTATCTCTGTAATCATTAAACACAGAATACATTTTTCTATAATTTCTTTTCCCCTCTGCTTGCAAATTATCCAAGGCTGTATCCTGTTGCTCACAGACATCTAGTGCCATTTGAGATGCCCTACAGTACTTTCCTTAAAGAGGTATCAGTCCATAAGGGCACATATCTTCTCTCTATACAGTGTTACATCTACAAATCTGTCTGCATGGTGTTGGATAACTCATGGCATCTCAAATAGCATTAGGCCCCATGTTTAAGAAGTTTTGGACTCAGCCCAGTTCTGTCTGCTCTCTGCAGTCCAACTCAACTGTTCAGCCCAAATGTTAGAACATGTTCTTTATCCATCTCTGTGTCCTCCTGAACACCCTTCAAAGTGCTTCTGAACAGGAGAGAGAAGTGAGCATTCAGCACAAGGGCAACGTGTCTTAGCAGGGAGAATATTCACAGCATTCCAGCTGTTCACAAGTTTATTCTTATCTCTTCTCCTCTGAAGGTTCCCTTGATGGGAGACTGGCCAGCAACATCACAGTATCTAAAGGCTTTTTACCATACTATTAAAGATAAAATTCAGTGCTGTCCTGACAAACTGACCTAAAGGATCACTAAGCATTACTATTTAGGAAATGTCCAAATTTCCCTCTAGATGACAGAAACATGCCACAAAGGGATGCATGAACCATGCTGCTTCCAAGAGCACCTACCATTTCACTCCAATCCTAATCTTTGTAAGCATAGCATAACCTGAATTTTCTCTTGCCCCTACACCTGCAGAAAGCCTTGGGATTTCTGTCATATACTATTACATAGAGACTATTTATTCATAAGTTAAGTAAGGGCTGGCATTTTAATACCTAAACCTGGGTAAACTGTACTACCCAACTAATCAATACCAGGAAAAAAATAAAGGGAAATTATAAGTTGATAGCTGGAAAATATGCCTACTTAAGATAAAATACTGACAGGAAATTTTAAAGTTATTTTATTGGACCATTGTGATGTCAAGAAAATCTGTTAAAGACAAAAGCACAGCATTTAATTGCTTGGCTTCCTGTCTACAGACAATGGTTATGAAAAAGGGTACCTTTTATTAAAGAATAAAAGGTTTAGTACATTCTCCTACCTGTACACACAGTGACTATAAAAAAAAATCATATTACATAACCAAAAACAAGTCAGAAAAATAATGAATTACAGCCTTACAATCTAGGAAAAAAATCCCAAACTGATTTATATTTATTTATTTGTACTTCCTCCCACCCCCTCAGTTCCAGTTTCCTCTAACTTCTAATTCTCCAGCTCCCTTTCACAGAGATTGAATGTTTATTTTATAAGGGATTTAGTATGAGCCAAATCAGCTTTTATCACATAAATTATTTTAAAATTAACATTAAAACCTGAGTCAACTAACAAACATCAGATGCTAAATGACTTGAGAAAAGTGAAAGATCCAGTTACTGAGCTCAAAGTATAGGAAATTGAGCTATTTATAGGCCTTAAATTATAAGGATTTTATTGGTGGAAGGGAAGGAGACTTCTGCTCTGAAAAAAGGCTTTATGAAAACTTTAATAATGAAAAAAAATATCAAGACCTTTGTAATCTATTCAGTAGTTCAGAAAACCAAAATACACATGGAAAAGTTTGAATACACTGGAAGGTCCTACTCTCTATTTGAGAGGTGAGATTTGAAATTCAGAATTTCCTGGACAAGAGCGATAGGTTTTAATAATGCTATAAAAGCAGGCAGTAAAAGAGGAAGAAGAAATGCCTTGACAACTCTACAAGTGGAAAACAAATAGCTGAGAAATCCTGAAACAGTTTAAGCTTATTATAACAGCCAGCTCTGGAATATCTATAAAGTGCTGCCAGAATACTTTTAAATTAACACATTGCATATCTAGTATGGGGCAGATAAACCCTGGATTAGGTATATTTAGAATTCCTCCAAAAAAAAACTAAGGAAGTTTTTAATGTCAGAAAAATATCTTGTAACTTACTATTTACAAAACAGTTTATATATAATGCAAGTCAGTGCTCAGTATTAAAAAAATAGGGTATTTCAAAAGTAAAAGGTGTAGATTGATGATTTGTGGGTTCATATGACATCTAAAATTCTTCACAAATTATAATACTAGTTTAAAATTTGCTGATTTAAAATTATCTTCCAAGTTTTAAAACCCCATTTTAAAGACAGAAATCGTTGAAGCTTCAAACACATATGGCAACTCAAGAATCCTTTTTTAGGCAAATCCCAATTTTTTATTTACGCAAATGGATGGTAACTTTATCCCTTTGAAGATAAATTTTCAAGTGTTAATTGAGCTTAAGCAGATACAGTGCTGCCTCCCCAACACTGCTGACAGGTGCAAGGCCACCAATGTATCCAGGGAAAAATGACTGTTTAGTTCTCATTGCAGCTATTTAAAAAACACAAGGCTCAATACATAAATGGGTCTACATCAAATTTATTCCTTTTGCTGCTTCTCTTTTTGAAATATCAGAGTAACAGATGAATAGGTGGCTTAAAGCACATCAGAAATATCAGATACTCTGCCATGCAGCCAGAAGGAAGGGAAAATACATCCCTACTACAACAAGCAAAAATGTTTGGTGTGAGGCTAGGTCATTAACTATCTTTTTGATCAGAGGAAGCAGACTAGAGAATATCCTTGTGTATCATTTACCTAAAATATTTTATTTCAAGCAATGTTGAAGCTGGAGTCCTTGAAATAATGTATTATTGTGGAATTCAACCAGGACAAAAAACATAGTAAGTGAAAAGGTGAGAGGGGACCACAGCCTTAAAAAAGAAAAAAAAAAAAATATGAAAACAAATACTACGGTAATGTTTTATTAATTTCCTTTATAATGCTGACATCTTTCTGTGGGTCCATAAATACTTTCTGCCCAAGCTCATGGAGGGCAGGAGAAGGGAGGTTTCTATGCATCTATCTAAACTCCACCTACATTATGCATTCAAACTACCTCCCTCATAAAAAAAAAAATTGCTAACATTTTTGTTCGTAACAGAATAAATGTGGTATTTGAATCCACACAGTCTATGTATTTTCTTCAGATTTTCTAAAAAGCAAAAAAAGCAGGTTTCCAGTATTTTTTTAACAACAGAAATCTTGTTTTAAAGTTACTCTACAGTGATAAGCAAATGGTATATCTGAATTAATGTATCGGCACGCCTGAAGAAGAAAATACTAGAAGATGATTTTTACCCCCTCCAACTCACAGCTAATTGTGATATTTTCAAAAAACGCACATGAAGACTAAGTATAGAAAAATGTGCTAACATTCCTCACCAAAAATAGGCAAAGAATGGGAAGATGAAATTTTAAGAGCAAACAGGGCATACCAGCTGTTCAGGATTTAGAAAGGGAACCCTTCCAGTCCTTGGGACAAAATGCTTCACTTCTGTGTGAAAGAAGATTGAGCAGAACCAAGAGTTAAGCTGGGTTACTTGGCAAGAGACCCTCCACTCTTAACACAAGGTATGTAACCTACTGACCTCCACTACGGGGACTGTCAAGTTGTAGACTAGACAGATAGCCTAAAAAAAATCCTGTCTAAAGCAAGAAAAGGTTTACTACTGGCTTAAAATACATCTATTTTCTTACTGCTTGCCAGAGAAAGAGGCACCTGAAGAGGTACTTGAGATATTTTTTTGCATTTTATATTTCAATTGTTTTAACAGTTGGGCGAAGTGTTTGGAAAATGGATTTTTGCTGACAAAAAAGTGGCAATGTCTAGTGTCATTGTATATAGTGGGAAAAACCTACGCCAATTACAAAGAGCTGAAATGGAAAAGTCAGAAAATTCCCAAAGCTCCATTAAATATTTACACACAGTAATATTTGCAGACAAACCAAAAGAAATGAGGGCTTCCCACTACCCTCTTTTAAGATGTTCCTATTATGGAAAATCACTTTGGCAGTATCAGAGTTCACTCTATGCATAAAACACCATTATAAGATCACAGGCGATTGCTGTGAACGTTTGTGTGCCATTTACGTCATGAAAAACACAATTTCAAAGTGGGGCCATAAATTTGCTGTTTGCTTTTGGCCTTCCTGCTTTAGTGTCTCATCTGCATCTCCAGATGTAATGGAGAGTGTTCAGAAGTTTCTGATATGGCAACAAAGTTGAGGTGACCCTCATGGCATGGGTGCAAATGGAGCAACTGTGCCATGGGACTTCTCTGTGCCTCCATCCCCAGGCTGTAGAGACAGCAGGCTGACACCAGCTCAGGGTGTGCTCTACCAACCCTCTGCTCTCAACTTTAATCAGCAATCATCTCACACCTGCCCCAAGTCAGGTCGTTGCATGTGTAGAAGAATGCCTTTCTCCAAATGTTATCTGAATAAGGTACTACTGTAATTCCTCAAATAATGCAGTTCTTTATGTCTGGATACATGATCAGGTCAACTGGATGCCACAAACCATTTATAAAAAGCTTCAGGTGCTTGATTCATGGAACGATGCAGGGGTCAAAAGAAAAAAGGCATAAAAGGTGACAATTTAGTTATTTTATTCTGGATAAGAAGTAGATATTAATTGATAAGAATTGATAAGAAGTAGAATATCATCCTATTACTTAGTAAAATAAGTAATTCTTTAAGATATTTCAGCTAGCTGAAAACACACAAATATGAACTGTCATTATTAGAAAACAGTAAATTAGAGCAAAATAGTTAAAACACAGACTTTTTTATTTAACAATAATTTATTCTACATTTACCCAATGTAGTCCATTGTCCTGAAGCTGACAGCAACTTTAAACTGGAGTTCACATTTTGATCATTAAAAAATGCCTATAATATTCAAATAAGAGAATACAAATTAATGAAATGAAACATAAAATCATCAATTATAGTGCCTTGGATACTTTCAATCCAAATTATAAAGCTCCAATTAGTAAGTAGATTCTGTATGATCTTTCAGTTTGCATACTAAGTATCAGACCACCAAATCCATGTGTTTGTAACTCAGTGTCTTTTATACATAGAAGATATCTTCAGGTGCATATTTATAGATATAGTATTGAAGTTTTATAATAAAGCAGTTTTAGTCCAAGAACACACAAGAATGTATGAAATTCATGGAGATACAGAAACTGAGGAAGAGATGAAACACTTCTATCTCTGCACACAATGTTGTTGAAGTTAAAAATGAAATGCCAAGTATGGATTTAAAATTTACTCTTTCTAAAGATTTGAAGCTTGAAGAAGTGTAGAGACACACAAAAATTATTAAAACAGACACAGAGGAGACTCATAAGTTATTGAAGGGATGGAGGATATATTCCACAGTAAGATTTGAAGAATTCAATCTTATTGATTTATCAGTTAAAAGAAGGACACGTGCATAGTAATGTTGGTGTTACTGGCCAACATTACTCTGCTGGCAAGTTTCCATGATAGATAAGCCAACTAAGAAAACCCACACTTATGTATATGCATACAGACTGAATAATCACTGAAGAAACTGCTAAGAAAATGAAATGATGGATCTTTCAATTTCTGCATCACTAAATTTAACACCCCTCTGAGATACAGGGAGATCAGACATAACATGTAATGGCCCTTTCTTTCCCAATTACTTCACAGCTCTTCAGATTTCATAACTTCATTGTGATATCTTTACATTTTTAATTCAAAAGAGACAAGCATTGAGAGGGTTAACTGGTATTCTGTAAATTTCAATAATTTGAAATATTTATTAGTGGAAGATTATATAAATATTGGTGCATTTCTGTGTGAATTTCTTTAAGGTATAAAGGCTGAATTCTTTATCCAGGATAACAATATAAAGTAGACATACAAAATATCAAAGAATTGTTTTTAACACAACAGATGTAAAATTCACACTTTTTAAAACCACAGGTTTGGGGTTTTTTTCTGTCTGCAAACAGATGAAGAGATTTGACTTTGCAGATGACAGAAATGGAGGACACAAAATCAGCAAGAGATCTGAGTCTCAAAAAGATGGGAGTTCAAAATTCTAGTCTAAAGCAATGGTATCCAATAAATTTCAAAAGTTTTATTTCCAGATCTGCACATGCACATCTAATTGCACTGTGAATTTACTGTGAGAAATTTACTGATAGCTGTGAGCATGTACACTGTTTGAAGTCTCACACTGCGTGGACTTCCCAACATGAAACGCTGTGGCCAAAATCAGCATCCAGTTCAGATTTCCATTCTTGGGAATACTGAAAGCCTAAATTGTTCCCTCTTAAAACAGAGTAACATTAGTGCAAACCAAAATATTTTTACTGGACAATACAGTTAACCCACAAAGTCAGAGACTTGAGCACCACACCTAAATCACTTTCTTTCAAGGAGACAGTGAGCAGGCCACTAGCATTCAACACTGCTACATTGTTCACTGTTATGCAGTTTTCCCGCAACTCTAATTTCATGGGGGAGAAGAAAAAAAAAAAGTCAACTTAAAATACAAAGGATTTAGAACTACCATAAGAAACTCATCCTTTTGATAGGGCTTAAACTGCTGATCAAAACTGAACGCTTGTGCTGTGATCCTGCCTTGCATGGACCTGAAATGAAAAAATGGGATTAAATATTCTGAAGACGTACATAAAGGCCTATTCTGACCAATTACACTTTATTCCCGCCCCCTGCCCATTCTCAGTTATAAGCGCTTCCAACCCTTCGTTGGAGGGCTGGAGCTGCGCTGGAGCCCCGCTGCGAGGCTGAAATGGATCTCGGCTCGCTGTGGGAGGCGAGGAGCGACGCCTCACACCTCAGAAGGCGCGGTTTCCCTGCCTGGAAAATATCAAGGAGACTTCAAATTAAAGGGTTGGGGGAAATAAATTAAAAACAAAAAATAATTAAAAAATAAAATAAAAAAAGAGAGAGAGAGAGAGAGAAAGAGATGCGGACCCGCCACCACCGGAGCGGGCGTCCTGCGGGCGCGGTAACGGCCCCAGCCCTCAACACTGCCCGCCTGTTCCCCCGCCGCCCCTAGACAGACGCATCTCTTTGCCGGTGTCCCCCCCCACCATTTGAGGAGTCGGTCCGCGATGTCTCTGTCCTGCAGGCAGGAGAAGGTTTTCTGCGGCAGGGCTCGGAACACGACGCGAGCCTCACCTCGCCCTCCCTCCGCGGACATCTTCCCGCGGCCCGGCCGTTGCCGCGGAGACGGCGCCGCTCCGGCGCGGAGCCCGGCCCCGCTCACGAGCGTTCCGCCGCCCGTGAGGGCCGGCAGACTCGGCTGCCCCCCTTTTCTTTGTTGTTCGCCTACAAAATCCCTTAATTCCACACCAACATTCTCCCCTCTACCCTCTCTTCCTGTCTCTGCACCAGGAAAACTGAGGCTTGCCCTGCAGGCCGAGGCAGGGGCTGCCATTGCTGCCTTTGCCAAGGCCACCCCGGTGACATAACACCAAAACTAACTAGGAAAAGGCCCAAGTTATGAATTATGAACTTCTAGCGGATCAGGGCTGCTGCTTGCTTCCCAGGATGCAGAGCCATTTGGGAATAGCAAAGCTGTGCTTTCAAACTCTTCCCAGTTAGAATTCAAGGAAAGACTATTGTTACTTCAGGAAATTATTTCTTCAAGTCTAGTAAAGCAAGGAACACCTTGCACAGGTTGTGGAATTTCCTGCCCTTTGCAGGGAAGGCAGTGAGAATTTAAGGTTGCTGCACATCTCATGCTGTATCCTTCGGCAGCCCACCCCCTCCAAAGCCTGTGCTTGCTTAGCCACAAATTTCCAAAACTGTAATTTTCCCATTAATCTATTGCTCAGGTTTAGCAGCATTCCCATGTCCAAGAAGTTTGGCAGTGTTTTTATTGATTTCTAATTAAAAAAATTAAAATTAATTTAAAAAATTAATTTAAAAAATAAAGATTAAGCTGATCCACATCTTTGATTATAAGTCAAAACTGTTGGTACACATCTCCTGGTCTCATTGGCCTCTAAAAGGCCCCCAAAGATTTAACTTGTGAGTCATTCATCAAACAGGCTTGTACCAAAGGAATTCAGAAGAAATTGATATCATAAGCCTGTTAAGAAGCCCTGTGTTAACATAGTTTCAGTAGAATTCATTGCTCACTACATACTCACCAAATTTTCTAACAGTGCAGTGGGCTGCAGTTCAGCAGCCCAAATTGCTGTATAGCAGCTACATGTGTGAGATTTAAGGAGTCATGCCCCTATACTTTCTCCATTCTGTTTTCTCCAACCATTTTGTAACATGCTTCCATTTTTTTTCCCCAATAAATTTTGCTCACACCTAAGCAATGAGAGAAAATAAAGCTACAGTATACTTCAAGATGTTTAAATGGTTAAAGATTTTTAATGGTGGCTCAAGAGGGGATAAAGAAAAAGCATGCCTTTCTTCTCAGTGTTTAAATGCAATGTAAAGTGGTAGCATGTGATACAAATTATTATAACCTTCTTCTCAACAAGTCTCCACCTACTCCAGCACTACCCCATCTGTTAAATTCCTCTTGCCACTAATATTACTAGCCAGTGATTAAATAGCCAAAGTGAAAGAACTGGTTTGGGCAGGGAGTGATGCATAGCAACAACTACCAAACACATAAATTCTTAATTTCAAGTTTTGTGGACTCAAATGCAGGATTTAAAAACGAAACAAACAAAAGACCGAAACTTTAGGTCTTTAGGGAAAAAAAATTCCTACTGACTTTAGCGAGGATTTTATCTGATTAAAGTGTTGAATCAACTAGCATATGCTCAAAACCCCACAGAAATCTAGAGTGTTTAAACACTTTGATGAATCAGGAGTAAGGAAATGAGCAAAGACTTCAGGACTGGCCCAGAGGGATCAGGACAGGAAACTCTAAACTGTGGAATTAATTTCTTTAATGTTGTGCCATTTACCTATCATAGTTTATGATTCAGTAGTTCCAGTTTAAGCAGTATACAATAATAAAAGTTAAATTGGGACTTTCAGTTTAAACACTGACCTCAGTATCTCCTGATGTCATGAAAAACAGCCTGAAGAAGAAAGTCAGGCATAGTACTCTTTTAAACACAGACACTGAACTTGGTTTTTTAAAATGTTGAGGATTTTATTGTGTCACAGAAAACATTTGGAGGGTGGAAAATATATACTAGTAAGTATATACTGTTAAGAAATAGTAGTCACTCCCTTTTAAGCAGATGAATTTTCAGCATTGTTTGTTTTCCACTTATTTACTTATGTGTGATTTTGAAGAGTTGTACAGTCCTGAATAAACTGTGGGCCTTAAGTGCAAAGCAAACAAACCAGCCTTTCCATGGCAAACAAAAATCAAATTACAGAGGACCAGCCCTGTTGTACCTCTGTGAAGGGCATCAGTCTTTAAGGCAAAGGTCAGCTGGTGGCAGAGGAGCAGCCTGTTCCTGTTGGGGTGGTAGTGAAGAACCTGAATGGCAGCACCTCCCTCCCTGCTGCAGAAGTCTTCAGCATCGCTGAGGGATAGTTAAGCCATGTGAATTAGCCGAATGGAGGAGGAAAGGGGTAATTATCAGTCTATATATTAATCTGTGAAATAAATTAGTCCCCGTATTAAAATACTGTAGGATAAGCCTGATGGAGAGTAAATTTAAGTCCAGATCCTGCATCCAGTCTGTTATGAGGACTAGAACCACCCAGCATAGAAGGCGCTGTACATCACAGTGAAGTTCAGCTCCTGCAGAAGATTTATGGAGTATCAATGTCCAATTCTAGGCACAGAATTACTTGCACTGATAAAAGATTCCAGGTTCAAGTCTGTGAGAGACAGAGGCCAATTAGAAGCCAAATAAAAATGTATCTAAATTAGTGAATAGAAGTCTGTGGTGTATCTGAATTTCCCCCTTTCTCACCACCACCCCAAGCATTACTCTTCAGTAGTTCAAGATTGCAAGGCAGGAGTCATTGTCTGCTCCAGATTCAGACTCTGGATCCTCAGGTGAGGGCAGGAATTAACACCTCTGCTTGCAGAGACCTTTTTTCTTTTAAAAGACAACCAACTGGAGGCCTCACCCAGGAAGAGGAAGATCAGGATTTTACCATCCTTCAGTCTAAGGAAGTCCAAGCTCAAAGCTTTTACATCTCAAGTGCCTCAACTACTAGAGCTGTTGTCATATCCTGGGTTAACCTATTGCTGTCCTAGCAAGTGTACTTCTGGATCAGTGTCAGGACCCTACAGAGACTCAGCAGCCACTTTTGCCAAGTGGCAGGGCTGCTGCACTCAAGGCTAACTCTGCTGTGACCTTGGATCAGACAACTGGGTGGGACAGAAGTGTAAGGCACTTCAATAGGACCTCAATCCTCTTGGCTTGGGAGCTGCATATCAGCCCCAGCTGTTGCCCCAGCTTCTTGTTGGAGCTGCATGGGCAGCATGCTCGTGCCTGGCCATAAACCTACCAGTCCTGAGCCTGACCTCAGATTCAACCTGTCTCATCCCCTTGCACTGGTCTGATGATCTGGGCTCATAGTCACTGAACATGGTCACTGTCATCAGACCTGCTTTGCTGGTTAGGGTGCTGTGGGATGGGGCTGTGTGTCAGGGAGGGCACTGCCTTACCAACTTCACTGTCACCCTTGACTGCCAGCTCAGCTGGCAGAGCAACCCCCTCTTGTAGTTGCCTGACATTCAGTGTGTGGTTAAAAAGTTGTTATGTTTATGGCAGATTTGTCCATATTGTCTGTCTTAATTTAATCAGCTTTATATATTTGAGTGACTGCTCCATTAATAACCTCTGCTTCCAAAGGGTGTGTGGTACATTGCTTTATACATGGACTACAGCCTATTATGAGGCTTAATTCAAAAAGTAATATATATATGAAATATATAAAATATAAATAATTTACAATTTGCATCTTAAAAAGTATTTAGAAATAAATAGTAAAGAAAATGTGAAGTTTAATACCTACAGTAATAGATACAATAATAGAATATAGTAATGTGAGTTTAGGTATCAAAGCAACAAGCATTGCAATGTCTAGATTTCTTTGGTCCTCAAGAAAGAGAATGAGATGCTGGAGATGCACAGTTAGAGTGAGGCCCAGGAAACTCAACACAGAGTGTGTGAAACCATCCAGGCCTATTTCCCCCCCCACTCCAAGAGGGAAAGGAAGAGGATTCATACACTTAAGTTTCATCTCTCAATTACAATTTATGTACTCTCCTGGAGATTCACTGCCTTCTTTGAAGGCTGCTGTCTTAACACTTTCTCTAAATCAGATATGGGCTGCTGCTACTTTTAAAACAAGCAGAAGAAAAAAGGGGTTTCTGAGCTTCCTCTTTTCAAGCAGTACATGAGTTTATCGTAAACACAAACAACAACTGAGATGCCCAGTTTCAAATTCACCTTATGCTTTGAGAGTTCAGCAGTATACCCCATTTCTTCTAGGCCCACAAGCCAAACATACACACTTGCATACACAGTTTTCCTGCACCATTTACATACAAAAGCTTACAAAGTGTCTGGATAGTTGTGTCTCAGAAACTGTTTCACTGTGTAGAAAATCATACTTTACTGCAGCAGCTGGAGAACATAAAGATGAATTTGTATCTATAATTCCTTGGTTAAGAACTTTATGAAGGAGGGGACAACTCTGAGGCCTGTTTGTGTTCCAAAAGACTCTTTATTACTTTTATCCAATGACTGCCTGGCTAACAGGAGGTACTGAAATAATCTTGGATTTAGGCCTGCAAATTCTTCAGAAATCCCATTTTTAATTTTTTTTTTTAACTTATTCTGGCTGATTTTTTTCTTATTATTTGTGTAGCCATACTTCAAGGTGTTCTGTTACAAATTCCTTTAAAGTGTAACAGTTTATCTCCCTGTACGTGTCTAAGCAGGGCAGAACCAGACTGTTTTTTCTCTGGACAGTGACCTGGGTGTTTGTAGGAAATCTGGGTGCTGGAAACTTGATTCAGTTGCTTGAACTTTTTGTCTGCCACTCAAGGAGGCTGGAACATCTTCATGGGCCTGTCAGATATGACACAACACCTAGAGAAGGCCTGTGCTTCCCCAGACTGGTGGCTGGAGGCCAGGTGGGAATTTAAAATGCCACTAGACTTACAGGGGAGAGCTGAGACCTGGAGGTACAGAGACATTATTTTATGTATCTATTTGTAGGTCTTTACAGATCAGATAAACTTTCATTATCATCAAGGGAGATCAAGATCTCAATTTAATTGCAGAGAGAGGCGTTTCAGATGCCTAAGGTAGTTTTCAGATTGCCCCAGACCCATCTTTTCTGGTTTTTTGGCATGGCAGCTAGAGGCTGAGTCTACTCTTAAGTAGTGGTGTATTTGTCAGTTCCAGAAAGGTCATACCCTACTTTGTCTCAGATGGAACTAGGTGGCCATGTGGAGGAACCTGAACTGAGTTCCAAGTCAGTACTGTTCTTAGAGTGAACAGATTTATTCAGCTGATGAGATGAATAAATCTCCATAAGGTGAGCTCAAAACATCCTAAGTTCCACAACTGAACAACAAAATTGAAAGCACAACTGTCTCTTCTGTTGTAAAATTACTTACATTCCCTCTTACCTCTGTATTCCTTATTCTTCAACTATACTCTCAATAAAGCATCTGAGACTATTACCTTCCCACCAGTATTTTGTACATCCCAGTTTAGCCCCTCTCCCCCATGAGTGAATTACAGTTATTTACAGGGTTCCATCTTTCTCCCTCCCTCCCTTGCTCCCAACTCTCTTACATTGTACCCAGCCTTGGGTTACTTTGTCCCTTTTACCCACATTGACCCTCAGGGTTCTTTGCATCCTCTGCTGCTCTTTGTGTGTGCCATGGCTTTCACATCTCACTCACACGACCTTCACTTTGTGTACCAAAGCTGAGGAGTTGTTGATTTTCCTTACAAAGAGTGGGCAGAAATATCACCACTATCTTTTCACCACTCTTTTTTATCTGAAAAGGGGACACAGTATTAGTCCTATATTTAAACATCTTCTTTTTGCATATTTTATATCAGACTGCTGAAGTACAGATGGATTCTAAGCAGTTCACTAATGTATTCTCCTTGAGTGCTTATTCTGTTAATTATTCACCTTGGTATTCCTTGGCTCTTCTTACTGAATGGGACTTTACAGTGTTTCCATTTTTGGGGTATCAAATACAAAATTCAGTCAGTTTTATAGGGTGCAATACTTCATTTGAGGAGTTTATTAAAGATTTCAGGGAGGGAAAAGGAAAGCTCTGTTTCAGAAGAAAACTGTGTGTGGTTTATCCAGCAGGATAATTTACCAATAATATTGTTGAAGGAACTTTGAAGGTGCATGTGTTAAGATTAGCAAAGAACAAAGGTTTGCCTGCAATATTTATCTTATGTTGAGAGGGATACATCATGACAAATCTAAATGTAATTTGACATAAATAGTTTGAAGTTAGGATATTTAGGACCCACAGAGACCTTGGTTTCCCTCCTATGTGTACATGAACATGTGTTGGGTATGTGAGCTACCCATCAATGTATTTCACTTTGAACATTTTGCTTAGTGAAAAATTAGGGTGTCCACAGTCGCTGTAAAAGTCAGGAGCTATGAAGGGTTAAACCTTACTGTGTGGGGTTTTTTCTCATCTGAGAAAAACCTGAGATTGAGGTTAAGGCAAGGAGGGAAGCTATTAATATGTAAGATTTAGAATTTAGCACTGTTGCCTATCAAGACCTCTGTTTTTGACATTAAATTCAGTCTTTTTTCAGGGCTGACAGGCAAAGCAAGTTCTGTTGCTCTCTTAAAAGCTGGGTAAGAGGTCATGTGACTCTTGCTTTTGTAAAAACAGCTTTTATTGCAAAATGAATTTTTCCTTTGTCTGCTATTTATACTGTTTAAACAAAGCTTATGAAGCATTATAAAATAAGGTACCCAAATGTCATCTTCCATTCAGTCTGACAAGCATCCTTCATTGCATAATCATGGATCTTAACCTAGGCTGTCTGAGAGACTGGCAATCTAAACCCTGATCCGGTCTGGAAGGGTGGAGAAACTGATCTGGTTTTGGATTTGTTTACTAAATTTATGAGGTTTTTGCTGAACTACAGTATTTGTTCTGTGACCTTTATAAAATGCCTTATTTGTTTGTGAACTTATTTTAAACCATTACACTGGACTAAATTCCAGATTTGCAGATTTTTTCTTGCTATTGTTTTCAATCATATAGGGAAATCTAGTTTATCCTATTCTTCCTAGAACAGGGGAAGAAAAGATGGGCTCCACTGTGAATTTGCTTCTTCTGGGCTTTGCAGAACTGAAGTCAGTTCCCAATGTGACCACAAACTTCTACTGCAATCTAAACAAGTGACTTAACACTAGACCACAAAGGGCAGAGAAGGTAATGCTGGGCTGAGGTGACCAAGACCCAGATTCTCAGTTATATGTCTCAACTGCCACTTTGGAAAGTCCCACTCCAAGCAGAAACATGCCTCAAGTATCCAACAGGAAACAGGATCTAACAAAAGGACATCTTCCATATGAATGGTGAGAACTGAGGCATGCCCTTGAATTGAAGTGTCCCTGATTTCAATTTAAAACTCTGGCTGCTAATTCTGGGGTCATTTTTATGCTCTTCAGCTCAACAAATATGGCACTTCTACCCAGACACTTTCAGCAGTGAGACTGATGGAGACCTGTCCTATGCTGCCCTCTGATCTGGAGGTTACAAAAGGCAATACATGAATGCACACTTCCCCTATGGGTAAAATAGGTGAAAGGAGAAGGGTGACACAGCCACTGTCTCTCCTGTTTTATGCAGGATTCTCTGTACTGAGACACCTCAGGGAATACTTACTGAATTGAGCTTTGGAAGTCACATCAAAGAGGGAAGTCTAACTTTGAATCCTGATAGGTCTAGGACAGATATTCAAGTTTAAAATTGTTGTAGACTTGTCCATAAAAATAAAGAAAATACCAAGAAAAGATTTTTTGGGGAAACTTTTCCTCCCTTTTAAATTTTCCAGACAATTATCTTGATGTTTCTCTACACTATTATGATTTCCACAACTGCCAATAGACTATCAGCCAAGACATTTTTTCTCAAGGTGATAACAATATGTCCCACCATGGAAAAGGCAGAGATGTTTCGTGGAATTTGACTTAATTTTGATCAATATGAGATAAAGATTCTTCCAGAGACCTGGTGTTAATGGGTTCCTTGCTAAGCATCAGGTGCTATGACTGTCCTTGTTCACCTCTACAAATTCAATTCTAGAACAAACAAACATGTCTAGGGACCTAAGCATAATAAGTATAGGGGAACAGAATGCACCCATGTAAATGTCTGAAGCAAAAGGCTCTTGTTATTCTACTTAACCTAAGAGACAGGCTGTAGCAATCAGGACTAATTGAAGAGTGAGGATAGCCTTTCAAGGATATCTATTTTGAGAGTACTAAGGCAGCACAGCCTGAAGTCAAACATAGGGTCAGTTTAGGAAAAGACATATTGTCAAAACAGAAATGTCACTTAGTTTGAATGAAAACTTAACATTTCTACATTTTCTACAGAAGAAACAGGAAATAGGTAAACTTTTTGGTTCAGTTCCAGGAACTCTGTGGTTAATTCAAATCTGTTGGTGACTCTGAGACTTTTCTTCAGGGTTTCCAGAAGACAGAAAAACCCAACGTAGTCCCCCGGGGCAGAGCTGAAAATCTAAAACTTGGGTTCCACAGCTTATGATGGAGGTCACCAAATGTCCAGGCTTCTCCCTCAGTGCCAGGCTGAAGTTCTCATTAGAGTTAGAAATTTTAGGCTTTGAGAGCAACAACATAGAGTTTGGGAATCCACATCTATCTGCACAATAGAGCTATCTTGAATTCACAGAACCAGAGTAAGACCAAGGTCCTTATTATTCTACCAAGCAGTGTTTTTTTGGTGACAGGAAACTAGGAGGGCTTTTATTCAGAATTCACAGTTTTGGTTTTGATTCATATAAACTGAGATTATCTAATGCAAGCCTGCTTCTCCAGAGCTTACAGTTACACAACAGAGTAAAATAACATATCAGTGAATGTGATTGCAACGTTATCTTTCCAAACTCCTCCTCCTGGATCAGCTGGTGTTTTTCCTCCCTACTTTCTATTCTTAGCTTTTGTGCGGTTGCTTTATAGTGTTAAATAGTAATCTTCTGACAGCATTAGGCTTCAGAATCACATTGAAGGAAGCAACTCCTCTCCCCAGATGCAGGTTTCAAGACTGAAAGGAGAGGTGGAGCTCTTGTTTATGGGCATGAAGTGTGTGGCCTAAATACTGTGCATGTTCTCCAGTAGGAAACCAAATCAGAGAGCTCATCACTTTGTCTACAGATGCCAGGAGATGAAAGGATATGCACGGTAGTTTGCTTATGTAATTTATCTGGTGAGAATAAATTTGCACCTGCAAATTGAACAAAAACGCTGCCGTTGGTCCACAGCAACTAGAGCAGGATAGAATTCTTGCAAGTGCAGAAGATTCTTCTAGAATCTGTCCTCATACTGTCTTCCCTACAAGGTATTTGCATCTCCTTTCAGTCTTTGAGTATTACAAATCATGCTGTATAGTTATGACATCAGCATCAATCTTGGATTACCTTTGACTCCATTCTGTAGGGATCAGCATGAACGAGAAGAGCATCCTCTTAGCTCTCCAAGTGAGTGTGTACATCTCAGTTACTAAAACAATACTGTCCTGATGAGGAAATGACAAACTCACTCTAAGATATGAGCCAGTGAAGAGTCTCACTTGTGTTTTATTCTGCAATTTTTTATTTGAATAAAATAACATGTAAATGCTTTCTTAAAATGTTTCCAAGAATATATACCTTTTACTTGGAATAGCAAGAAGCCAAACTGAGCCACAAACTATGAAATTGATGGAAACCAATCCATTCCACCCCTGCAAAAGACACTGAATTGTCCTTTCTGTTCAATTGACATGATGAAGAATAAATAATCTGCTTTTATTCCGTAGCAATGAGTTTGAAAGAGAAATGACAACATTTTGCTTTTGATTTTAATACTTTCTGTATTTCAATGTCTAAATTAAAATTCCCCTTGCTAGACCTCAAGCTAAGAAGTGATTTTCTAAAGTTTTCAACTACAAACTTTATAATCAGAAGTCCTGGCAGAAGGATGTGAGGCTTTTCTTCTGAGGGATGCATGATTTACAGTGCACAATCTGGCTCACAAAGGGAAAAATGGGATCATTGCCATTTTCTCTAAAGCTGAAATTCTCTTTCTATTCATGTTGTAGTTCAGCTGAGGAATATTTAGACTACAGTGGTAAATGTTTGGGTATTAAGACCCTCTTAGGAAAAAAATGCATAAGGGACATTTAGAGAACATTTAGAGAACTAACATTTTAAGAAATTATTTATGTAACAATAGACCAAGAGGTCCTTGCCAAAATACAGACTAATTGTGCCAGACATGTGCATACAATAAAAGAGTTTGTAATCTGGAGGAGAGGTGTAAAATATTTTCAAGCTGCATCCAAGACACTGCAAGTAGGGAAAGGTTAACATGCTCTTAATCAACCCATAACTTCCTTTAGAGCTTGATCTATTAAATGCTCTCAAAATAGTACACAATCTGACACTTCACAATTCTATTTAGAGATCTCCATGTATTTCAGAAAGTGCTACTTAATTTTCTAGAGACCTTGTAAGCATTTTCTTATTTCGTAAACACAAAGAAATACAACAATTTTCCAAAAGGCTTGTAAGAGAACTTCATACATGAACATCTTGAAATGCAAAATTATCACTTTTTGTGGATACTTAGGTTTACAATCTTAATACAAAATTTTGCAGAACATGCTTTTAAAAGTTAGATGTAGAACACATTGAGAGTTATTAAGAGAATAGCAGAGTGTTAAAGGAACAAACAAGAGATCTCAGGAAGCAATTTTTCACTGATACATCTTTTTATTTGTCATCAGACAATTAGATTTCTGATGTCGAATATCCTGAGAACTGTAATTCTAGCAAATCATCTGGCTCTAAGGTGCCACTACTGTTGCCATTACTGAAACTTGGTGGGTCAATGCCATGACTGGAGTGTGAGTGTTGATGGTTGCAGGCTGTCTAGGATAGACAGGCAAGGAAGGAGGATCAAAGGGGTTGCCCTCTACACCAAGAGGGGTGTGTGTGATAGCGGGAAGAGATCTCTCTGAAGAATAGCCACGAGCAGACTAAAAGCTTATGGGGAAGAATCAAGATACTGAGACAACAAGAGGGAACTTCATGGGTGGTCTCTCCTACAGCCTGCATCATCAAGGGAAGCTCATTGATGAAGTTTTCTTCAGCACCAGTCTCCTCCAGCTACAGGAGGTATCACACAGGCTCTTGTCCCACTGGGGGACAGTAACAGTGGGATCAAGTACACCCCCAGCAAGTTTGCAGATGATACCAAACTGAGTAGCATTTTGGAGGCTATAAGGCTATTCCATAAAGAATAGCCCTCTGTCCAGAGGGACTCTAACAAGCTCAAGAAGTGGGCCCATATGAACCTCACAAAGACGAACAAGGTCACATGCAATGACCCAGCAACGTGCATTTGCAGCCACAAAAGCCAACCACAAAAAGCCACTTCTGGCTTCATCCAAAGCAGTGTGGCCAGCAGGGTGAGGGAGGTGATTCTGCCCCTCTGCTCTGCCCTTGTGAAACTCTCCCTGCAGTGCTGCATCCAGCTTAGTGGTCCTCAGCACAGGAAAGGTGTGGACCTGTTGCAGTGGGTCCACAAGATGGTCACAAAACCAATCAGAGAACCACACAGCCACTCACTCATCCCATCCTGGTGGGATAGGGAGAGAATCAGAAGAATGCAAATGAGAAAACTCATGGGTTAAGACAAAGGCAGTTTAATATGAAAAGCAAAAGCCACACATACAAGCAAAGCAAAACAAGGAATTAATTCACCATTTACCACAGACAGGCAGGTGTTCAGTCATCTCCAGAAAAACAGTGCTCCATTGTGTGTCACAGTTACTTGGGAAGGCAAACAACATCACTCTGACATTTCACCCCTTCCTTCTTCTGCCCACTTTACATACTGAGCATGATGCCATTTGCTCTGGAATATCCTTTGGGGCAGTTGGATTCAGCTGTTCTGACTATGTCCCCTCTAAACCCCTTGTGCACCCTGAGCATCCTCATTGGTGGAATGAGGTGAGGAGCAGAAAAGGCCTTGACTCCATAAGCCCTTCTCAGCTATAATGAAAATATCTCTATATTATTAACCAACTTTTCAGCATAAATCCAAAGCACAGTTCCATTCAAGCCACTATGAAAAAAAAAATAACTCTATCTCAGCCAAAACCAGCACAATGACCTTTAAAGGTCATTTGCAACCCAAACTATTCTATGCATCTGTAAAAGAAATTTGATTACATTGGAGGCACTGAAGGTCATCATATATATGTAAGGTAGCCCCTGCATAGAAGTATTCAGATGTTAACAGAAAAACTTCAAACTCTTCAGCATCAAGTTCCCTAAGGTAATTGAAAACACAGTCAGAATTAGCTTATTCCTCTTCATTATTTGGTTAGCAATCAACTTAAAAGGCTGGCAAGCTGCACCTCTTCCTCTCTGGGCAAAAATAAAGTGAATGCCCTTCCTAGGATCCTGTTTATTTTTAGTGTCTTCCTTTATTCCAGACATTTGTTTTAGCAAAATCAACATGTTGACTATGTCCTAGTGAAGCCTTGATAGTAAATGTGAACACTCTCTGCAACATTATCAGAACAGACAGATTTCTCAGACTCTCATCCTGTCACTGGACAAAAGCCCTCAGCTAGACAATACAACTGCTTGATTTGTGGGAAAGGCAATGTTAAGAGCCGTAAATTGGCATTAAATGGAATCAGAATTGTTTGCTCCTTTTCGTCTCATTGAACATACAGACTGTTTGGCTATGTTTATACTGCTGAGTTGATTCAAGCCTTGAAGCTGAATAGCACTGACTGGCTTTTGTCCACACTCCACAAGGTCAGCTCCCTCTAAACTGGCTTCTCTCAGTGGCAGCTGAAGGGCTCCAAAACAGAGTCAAGGAGAGCAGTACGAATTAAGCAGTGTGACAGTAAGTGTGAATGCCTGAGTTCATTACCTGGTCCCCTTTGGTTTGGCAGTGTAGATATTCCCTAAAGAAAAAAAATCCAGTTGCTGTTAAAACTTATAAACAAGTGACTGGAGCACCAGTGATAATGCATCTATCCAACCAACTCCTTATCCTGTGACTCCCAGGAATCATACCATACATATGCCTGTCCAAATGCTTCTTGAACTCTGTCAGGCTTGGTGCTGTGACCATTTCCCTGGGGAGCCTGTTCCAGTCAGTCTGTAGGGGTACTTGTCACAGCCTAGAAAGAAGGCTCCTCCTGGAGACTTTCAGGGATAGTCATGTCTGGAGAAGCAAAGCAGAGACCTGCTTCTCAAGATCATGGCCACAGCAATCAGGAATCACAAAGAATTCTGTTGAAAGCTGAGCTTACAAGGATCACATGGACGTTGGTATTGCCTAGGCAGCTGTGCCTGCCTGCACCCAAGGGTTGGTTAACCCTCCTGCATGTATGTACACACACACACACAGAGCTGGGAGACAAAATTCACATGCATATACATGGACATACAGATGGATCTATGAAATAAAACTAGGACTACTCCTCTTTGTATAAAACCAGACTGTACTATGACACTCAGTATAATAAAATGCTGCTAAGAAATCTTGCCAACAATGGAGACATTGATTTGTCTGTGGTCCTTTTAAGATGTTGCCCTGGGCTGCTGTTGGGAAGCTGCTTTGCAGGCTGCCAGATATGTCTTTGTTGTGTAACACCAAGGGTGGCTTAGTACATGAGCCATCTGAAATACTGGTTAGTCTGGGAGAAGCCAAACCCGACATGAGTCACACTCACACTGTATCTTCGTTCAGTGTGGGGGTGGGACACTGGCACACACTATCTCCTACTCTCTGCCTAGTTCTTCCCAGCCCATAAACTACTAACCTTTCTCCAGAATTAAGCTTGGGGGTGAACTAACACTCAAGTAGCGTGAACAATCAGGAGATAATAGGCACAAAAATCCAGCAGACACCAACAAGATAGTATAGATGCACTTTGTGCTTACTAAATTTGAAATAACATTTTTCCTTTGTGTTGAATCTTCCATCTAGAGTAACTCAAACTTTTGTAGTGGAGTTGGTTAGATTGGATTAGAAAAATTATTTAGATAATATTGAAAACTCTCCCCTGAAATCTTGAGTCTAGAGACTAGGAAGGTGTAATATTAAACTCCACTAACAGTAAATATTGAACATGTTACTGCAATATATTGATTTCCCTTGACATGATCACACTGTGATATGATATTGAAAATACAGCCAATTGTCTCTTACCGATGGCCAGATTGTCTTTGTGGAGGTTAAACCATGTCCCAGGCACACAGACATATGATCTGGCTGACTGATGGCAACTGTAGTGCACATTCACTGGGCAGAATGTCTGAGCCTATGTATTTTATTAGACTCTTAAACTGCTGCTACACTGGAAATGTGGAATTAGAGGGAATGTCTTTACGCACTGATCTATTGATTTTCTGTACACTTTAACGGATGGCACAGTCCTGGGACTCTTCCCCAGTGCCACATTAATAAAGCCACCTGCTCTAGGTGAGAGTTTAGCTGTGTGGTTGCGAGCTGTAGTATGTCACTTGCTTTTGGGGCCAGAGAATTGGCTCTGATCCATTTTATTTACTGACAAATACAGCCAAACTGATCCATGCAGAGCCAGCTGAGCTTTTGAACACCCAGGGTGTCAGTTGCACTGGACACATCAGGAATTAGGATGCAGATATCTCAGATTTCCTCGTTTTAGGTTTGACAAAACAATTTCTCATTTACTTTTGGAATTCCAACACTTAATTTACTTGGATGAAGGAGAATTGGCTGCAAGTGAACAAAGTTTTGTCTGCAGGAAGTTGTTCAGTTTGGCAGCACAAGGTATGTCACAGGTGCATATGCATTGGTGATCATCATGCTTGCATGTTATATGTTCTTTTATAGCCAACTTTGGTCATCTCAGCTTGAGATCAATTTTTTTGAAAAAAAAGCACAATATGAGAAGAGAGAAAGTGAAGAGAAGAAGTCGGTAGACCTCTTCTGAGTCTGCCTCCAATGGCACGGGTGTCACCTAACTTCTACACAGTACTTATGGCTGAGCTCATCTGTAACCTCTCTTTCAAGTCATTAGAAACAAATATTTTTAGGGACTGATTCATCTGACCTATTTCAGATATACAGGAACAGGGGGATCGTACCTTAAAATTGCCTGTTTCTCTCCAGTTGTTATAAAGGAAGCACTTGGCAATATTCTTATACATAATTTTTTCACATTTACAGGAGATATGCATAGCTTCTAATTCCTCAGTCTACAATGGTGCCATACAATTATTTGCTACATTTTCTTCACCCTTTCTGTATAAATCCCTACACAGCAGAAGCAGTCTATCAAGACATAGCTTTTGCTCATATGCAGTCCCCCCGGTGGGTGGTCAGGCAGTGAAGGGCAGGAGCACAGACCTCAGTGGGGTGTAGGTGACACACGGTGGCCCAGGGAAGGGGGACAGTTTGGGGGCCCTCCTCAGCACACAGCAAACACAGTGGCCATGGACCTAGTGGGACCTGGGCTGTGCTACAGCTGCAGATTTACAGCGTGGTAAATCTCCGGCTTCTCAGCTGCCAGAGGAAACACGAGCAGCCACAGGAGTCGCGTTCTTTATAAGAAGTGAATAAGCACAAAAGGGCCATCTGATACCCCACAGGCTCATGTGTGAGCACTGTCTTATTAAGGACAAAAGAGATCTGAGGAATTGGCAGAGATGTCAAATTTAGTACTCTGGCTTTTAAAAATATATTAATAACTCCATCTTCTCTAACCCTTCAGATCTTTTCTTCTCCAGAAGAAATAAAAAAACCAAACCAGTGACTTTTAGATTCACTTGGTTTAATATATCTTGCATTTTATAGTACCAGAAGGATTTTAAAATGCTGTATTAATTATGGGCCAGATGTTGCATGCAGGGCCAAGCTAAATTTATAGGACTGTTCAGGGCTGCCACAAAGCTGCGTGTTTGTTGTCAGCTCTCAGGAGTAGGGTAACGTGGCTGACAGCTATGTATCACTAAACAAGAATTTTGACTGAGAAAATCTGTATGATTTTGGGAGTTATATTGTCTTTTAAAGTGTTTTCTGCAAAATTTCTCTAAAGGATTTACACTTTGGTATTCAGGAACTGAACTAAGCATTGCCATTGGATTATTGGATTCACCTCAATTTGCTGCAATGTGCTCTGTGCATTTATTGCTCTTTTTGGGTGTCGTTCAAATGCTTTTGTGTTTGGTTAATAAATCATACCTAAGATTTTAAAATCTTTCCAAAAAATGTGGACACATAATTTCCATTAAAATGAGTAGGAACTTTGAACCCTGTCCCTAACTTGGACTATTATAATGTTGGACAAACAGTTATTCATCTCAGTATATTGAATACTTTATTTCACCTTCTCTCCTTTCAAAATGAAGAAAATAATGGAATAAAAAAGGCACTTCTGATAAGGATTTAATTTGTTTTGAATTTGGATTTTTATCAATAGCACAGAATCCAAATTAAAGTATTTTGCAGACAACAGTGCCACTTTTCAGAATCATCTTGCTTCTACATTCAAAAGTAGTCTCCTATGTTTTCTATACTCCTAGCTCCATGCAGCAAGCCACAAAACTCACACTTTTCCTTGGCTTTCCATGTTGCAGAAGACTCCATATAAATGTTCAATGATATTTTTAGCAACATATATTAATAGATATATACAATTTAGTATACATACATTATATTATTTAGTGTCTATATATACACGATATACAATTTAGTATACAGACACTATTATTCCATATTTTGATATAATAATATAAGAACATTGAAAATTAGCTTTTATAATGCTCCCCTCCATGTGGTACACACCCCCCACGTTTAAAAAAGCCGTGAGTAACAGATTCTGAGCTATCAGCATGCTGAATTAGCAGGGACATATGACTCCCCAAATGATATCTGATCTATTTTATCTGTGTGTTTTACAATATAATCATACTTACACAAATTGGATTTAGTGTCTCATAATAATCTCCTTCACCTAAACTTTAAATCAAGAGATTTTTTCTTGCATATAGTTTCAGTTAGCAATCTTTGGTATGACCAATAGGAAACCTGAAATATGCAAACCCTACTAACCAACAAAGGCCACTTGAAAAGATAGATGAAAGAATTTTAGTATTTACTTCTCGTGGAAAAATGGAGCCCAGATGACAGGACCTCAGAAAATAGAGCTGTTAGGTGTTCTGCAGGAAGATGGTACTGACTTTCTTCATGCTGTGCTGGTGTTGGGTTGAAAGTACATTTTTCTTTTGTGTGTCCATTCCTCCATCAATGACTGATTCAGAACAACTTAGAACTGGTCTCAACATTTTTATATAGTATGAGGAATGGAAATGAGATGCTCTCAAAATAATTTCAGCACAGTTTTCTGTATGATAGGCAAAGCGTGTCCTGATGATGATGTTCTCATCATTTGGGTTGCTATAATGCAAAACTATGGAGATTTACAAGCTGTCTGGAGAGGAAGTCTTCTCAAGGCTATTCAGACATAGGCAGCCATAAGAAAAAAGGAAATGGCGTTAAGATGAAGGAGTCCAATGTTTAGCTTAAACATTAGGAAAAATATTCTCTACTGTGATGGTGGTGAGGCACTTGCACAGGTTGTTCAGAATGGTTGTGGAATCCCCATCCCTGGAACTGTCAAATGCCACTTGGAGTGAGGCTCTGAGTAACCTGGTCTAGTGGAAAGTTTCCTGCCCATGGCAGAGAGTTTAGAACTAGGTGGTCTTTAAGGCTCCTTCCAATCCAAACTATTCCATGATTCTTTGATTCTATGATACTTGTAAAGAATCGCTCAAATGAAATATAACCCACAGATTTCTTAGGTGAAAGAAGAGATGAGACAGTCTGCTATAAGTGCTGCTAAAAAGTAAAACTAGGGGCAATATGGTCTCTCCAATTCATATGCACAAAGGACAATTGCAGTGGACCTATATGGTCAATAAAGCAATACACTTAGACCACAGCTGTGCTGGAGACAGTTCAGTAGATCTTGCTGTTCAAATTACCATGTGCACCTAAATAGCTTTTGGCAAGGTTTGCGCCTTGCTGCAGGGTCTCCTGGGAATGGTAATGCCATAGTTGGCTTAGTTTGAAACTCCTTTCTCTTTCCTCCTCTCCTTTGCAGCCTGCCAAAGCTTGGACCCAGAAGCTTCTGGCCCAGCAACCATTTTCCTTAGGTATTGATATGGCCATGGATATAATGGCACAAACACAGAGAAAAAATTAAAAATAGGCCTAAAGTGAGAAGAAAACAGGAATATTTTAGTATTTTAGCTGCAATCATAAATCCTGGAAATATTAATCTCTGTAGCCAGCATTTATGTATTTGTGTAGCCACTGTCTGACATGCAGTGCCAGGAGCAGTTTCCTTGTTGGAAATGGTCCCTGTGTAGTGCTTATTGTTATAGTGCCATTTCCTCTCCTTTCCTGTCAGGCGCTCATGGCCAGAAGAGCATAAAACATTTACCAGGTCCCTGAAAACAGGAGAAGGTGGGTGGGTACTGAGATCATACAGGGGGTCTCTCTTTTGCAAGTATGTATTTTTGAACCAATTATTTCTTCTTTGAATGTCCCCTATGTAAAAGCCCTTGAGGATAGCCTGAAAAA
The DNA here is from genome assembly GCA_024734555.1 of Trochalopteron elliotii. Taxonomy (NCBI): domain Eukaryota; kingdom Metazoa; phylum Chordata; class Aves; order Passeriformes; family Leiothrichidae; genus Trochalopteron; species Trochalopteron elliotii. Next base: position 3,298,600 of record JANPWX010000449.1, on the reverse strand, counting down.
CTCTTGTTTTATTTCCAGTGCCATCCACGACAAGGCTCATGAGTCAGAGCCCTGAGGTGTCTCAGGTCGCAGCCCTGGGTGTTCATTAACATGTTTTGGGGCTGTGAAGTACAGCTGAGCCATGGGGATGGAAATCTACAGAGAAGGGGAGGATGGACAGATCAGGTCTGTGACACCTGAAGTGGCTCAACAGTTTGACTCGGTAATCTTAAGGAGTTTTTTTAACCTAAATGACCCTGTGATTTTAACATGAGCTATCAGAGCTTGTGAGCAAGGGCCCTAATAGGGGTTCAATGGCACTGAGATGGGACCATGTGGTTGTACCACTGCAAAAGCAGAAGACAGAGGCAGGACACAGATATTCATTCATAAGAGTAGAATGTAACCTCAACAGTGTTGAAGAAGTCTTTTATATTCCTCTTCTCTCCTAACTCATTGAGATAATGAGGCAGCACAACTGCTATGACTCTTGGTCTATTTGTCTATCTTAGAGTGAACTAGAAGCCAGGACTAATGATTTAGTTCTCCGAAGGATATTAGCCTCTGGAAGATTCAGGATGATGTGCATGTATCTGAAGAGGATACATATGGTCAGGACACAGGCCCAGTACCTAATACATACCCAAAGTTTGGTACTCAGCCATGAACAGAAATGCTACTACCTTGAGTTAACAGACCACCTGGGCGTCAGTCACTGGTCCAAGGCATTTGAGACTCCAAATCTACTTGACCCTGAGTGCTCTAAAAAATGAGGTACCCATAGAGTACACATAACAAATGCAGTTAATGTGGAGCACACATTTCAGAGCAAGGTAAGGGGTGGAGGAGCTGGCCCTGGGAGCCTATTGTGCAGGGGTCTAATACTCAGTGAGTTTGCCACAACTCTTTGCTATTACCAGTAGGACCTATTCTGTCAAGTTTATTTTTTTTCAAAATCAAAGTATGGGGCTCTAATAACATCACTCTTTTCATATTGACTGTGTGAATACAAAAATATGATTTAAAAAGACACATTGTGGAGTTTGTTTCCAAAGCTGAGGACAGAAGCTTTCTCCTAGAGTTCTCCTGCTTGACCTCAGCCTTACTTTTCTTTCTCTGGGGCTAGGTCCTCAGAAACATGGAAAGAGCAGTTTTCAGAGGGGAGGCTGGGTGACACTGCTGTAAGCACTGCACTGGGTGTGAATGGTGATGAGAACAAGAAGGTAAACACAGAAGGCAATTGAAAACTTTTTTTTCGTTGTGAAGATTTAACATAGGATTAACTGCTTTTAGCACTGCCTTGTCAGATCATTGCCCTTTGATAGGGCTTTAAGAACTGGAATAAAACAAACTGTCAGGATTGTCTCTCCAGCTCTTCATAATAAAGGAAGCATAAATGCTAGAAATCAATTGCAATTGGATAGGAAACTTGTAAAGGAGAACTTTCTTGATAGAAAATAAGATTTATGGGAAGTGTGGCTTTTGTGGGAGATAAAGAATAGTTAAAACATTTGGAGGGAACCAAAAGAAGGAAAAGTTCATCTTTTTCTATCACTTAGCACCAAACATTCAGCCAAAGGAAAAAAGGTATGGATTAAGCAGAAGACTGCCAAAGTTAGTTAAAGCTTGTCATTCATATATCGCCTAGAAAATGTCATTCATTCCTATCCTAATTATTCCATGTTTGGCCTATCTGGCACTCAGTGACAAGTCATTAGCAAGATAGACAAGCTGCTATTACAGTACAGTCTGAACTCCTCTGGAAAAACTTGCAAAACATTGAATGGCACAAAAAAAGTGAGCAACATGTTCCTATTTCCCCAGCTTACCAGAGGGCAAAGGTACATGATAGGAAGCTAAGATAACCTGAATCCATTTCAAAATGTGTTGGAAACATTAAGGTAAAAATTTCTGTGCAACTCTTCTGTAACACTGAGGCCAGGAGTTGGTGAGAGGATGTTGTATGATTTCTTTTAAAAGTCTACTGGGAGCTCAGGCAGAGGAGACCAAATGGAAGGTCTAGTTAGAGTTCCACCACAGGATTTAAGGATGACTGTTGCTGTTCATTCGATATGCAAAGGCTCAGCTGTTGTGCCTTTCCTGGGTCCTATTGTCACAGTACACACTGAACACACCAAAGGTGTGCTATCAGTCTGTACAACACCCGCTGTCCTCCCTGCCCCTGTACTGCAGAGCCTTTCTCTACATGCAGTCTGGCCAGTCCATGTTCTTTGCAACAGGAGATGCTATTTACCAGCAGTTTTCTGTGATGTGGAGCTGGCTACCATCTGGAAGTTTGTCTGACATGTTTCTGCTGCTCTGTCTCCTCACCTACTCTCGGATGCCTATTATGTGGAAACTGGCCATCAAATTTGGAGTTGAGGGGCCTCTCATCTCACGTGCATCAGCTGTCTGGGAGAACACAGCTCACGAGACTATTACTACAGCACTTGATATTTGACAGGACCTTGAATAACAGGCTAATAGCGCTGTGTGCTTATTTATACCAGCAACAGCACAGTAGTCAGTGCAGGTGAAATTGGGAAGTCACATGCCATGATAATGATAAGCTGTCCATGTTTCACATGAGTATGAGAAAGTGGTGATGACAGCTGTGTGGTACTTTGAAGGCAGATGCCTCCTGTATTCCAGATACAACGCCCTTTAATCTCCTAAGAGCCGTGCTGGATTTTTCTGTGCTCTGCATGACTTCATGTCTTGCTGTGACACTCCGAGACAGCCTCCTGCTGATGTCCTCTGAGCAGAATTGGTCTGCAGATTTCAGAGCTGCGTTGTGAACACATACAGGCAGGCCAGTCTATTTTTCTAGCACAGTGAGTGTGGAAAAGAACCTCCATTTTCTTTCTACTGGTCATCAGGCCAAATTGCCTGGCAGCATTACTGAAATATTAATTAATGTGCTGTACATCTTCTGGATGCACAATGGCTGCTCAGCTGTCGACAAAGTGCAGGTTCTCAGCACAGAGGCTCTGGGCCAGCAGGAGGGAAAGTAGATCTCAAGATGTTATTGTTACTTCTGCTGGTTCTTCTGCACTGGAAGAACGTTCTTTTGGTGATTATGGATGATTTGCAAATCTTAAGCTATTTTAGAGTGACTCAACCATGAACAAACACAAATATGTGAAAAGGCATTTTAAGCCAAGTCTCCAGAAATCTTTACATGTTATAAGCTTGAGAATGATGTTTCATCAAGTAATCATTCTGAGACTTATTAAGGCCAGAAATATAAGCCTTATCTAAGTGCAGATTTAGACCACTCTGTATGTGACTAGCTATTTTCCTGAGAACTTTCTGACCTAAGTGTGTGACAGAAGCTTTCTTTTTTAAATAACCTTATGAATGTTTGCTGGCATGGCAAAGCAAAAGAACAAGATACAATAGCCTCTTGGTATAAATCTCTGTTAATGAGATCAGGACTAGAAACTTCATTGTTCAACTCACATTCTGCCTGAACACAATCTGCTTCTCAAATTATAAATCAGGGGCAAGACACTGTACCATTGTGTAACCCTACACTCTGGCTCTGGAATGTTTCCTAGTCATAAGAGGATTCTCATAATTTCATTTACGAGAGAAATATCAAACAGGCCTGGGTCATATTTGGTCTACAACCCCCCCTTGAAAGAAGACAAATACCCCTGCTTGCAGCAGAGTATTTTTTCAGCAACAACACAGAAGCATGCATTATATTGTGCCACATCCTGAAATCTAAAAACAAAAGAAAAAAGCACTGTCAGAAGCAGTGTTCATTACTAAGGAAAACTAATTTGTTTATGCACACCCTATATATCTGTATCCCTCTATAAAACAAATACACATATGTGTAATAAGATCATTGAGTTGGAGGATTTAGTTTTGTCTGCCAAGGCACATTGTGTACACGAAGCCTCTGCCATCCCAGGAGACCTTACAGCACATTCTGCTTCAGAAGGATCCCTCTGACAATCTCAGACGGACAGAGAGAGGCACTTAGTCACAGGGTGTGGATGGTACAGTCATTTGAAGAGCTCAGAAGGACATAATTGCTTTCACATTTTCATCCAGCTTTCTAACAATTTAAGAAAATGGGGAAAGACTTATTAATTTATTACTGGCGTAGGAGCTGTCTAGGAAATCCCAAGCTCACTCGTCAGCCCCATTAAATGTAGGTTGTTAAACACTTAACCTAAATGCACAACCTGCCAGGCAAGTCACCTCTTGTCTTTGGTAGGACTCACTCTACAGGAAGGGAAAGAGGTTCACCCTTAGCACCCTGTGTTCTGTCTCCCTAGTTCTGCCTGCTGTTAATGAGCGACATCATGAAAGGTCTGTGTAAATACTCATCCTGCCCCTTATATCCCACATAGCTCTGTTCTCCAGAGGGAGACCGTGGGGATGGGCTGACTGGACAACAAAGAAATCAGTGCTGCAATGTGAATAACCACAAGAGAATAACTCCAGCATTCTGACCAAATGACCTCTGAAGGCCATGTTCCCCAGTGCCAAACCCTTTGCCTACAACTGAGAACAGAGTTCAGACCTCTTGAATAGATTGTGTATGTTTTGCTTTTTATTAGATGGTCAAACTGAGAAATCAGAAAGGGAAATAATTTCCATGAGCAAGAAATTACCAAATGTTTAAGTGGACCTGAAAAAAAACATTTCACATAGCTTTTGACTGATTGTATTAAGCTAGTCTCAAAACCTTATCTTGAAGTGAAAAGGCAAACTTTTCAATATAAAATATTTGAACTTTAGTGGTTTTTCCTTGCTGAAAACTCTGAATATAAATTATTTCAGCAGAATTTCCTTTTTTAGAAATACACGTTTTCACTTTTTCACTTTGCTTAATGGCACAACACTTCAATGATCATTCAATAACAGACAGTGGTCCATTCTACTGGCATTTTTACCTAACTGCAGGATGGCACAACCTTCAAGAGATTCAGCATCTTTTAGAGTGTCATCACAGCACAAGTAAGAAGATCAAATAAAAAACATTGCAGAAAATTGAACAAAAAGCATAGAAAAGTGAACCCTTCCCCTTCCCCTTCCC
>JANPWX010000449.1:3253904-3293168 GCA_024734555.1 Trochalopteron elliotii | reverse complement strand
TATATTCGTCATCCACAGACACATCACCCTGGATCACTGCCACCATTGTCGCTGGTATGGGATTTATATTCAGTATTGAAGGAATCGTGTGGCTATGATTTGAAACAAAATTCCAAAAATATTGTGGCGTCATCTCTAGCTATAGGGAGTCAAATTCAGCTTGGGTGAATTCTCTCTTATAAAAGCAATGGTATTAGAGAAGGAAACATTATGAGCCAGATGATTATGAATATTATGATGAGGATGAAAAAAGGATATGGCATCTCCTGTCTGTTTGATGGAGCAGATGTGTTTTAGTGTGTTTGGTGAGAAGTAAGTCTGGTCATTCCCGCACACCACCAGCCATGTTTTAGATGGCACTCTGCCCATGCGTTTCTGGTTTCTTTTGTACTGTGCATTGTCATTCCTGTTGTGTCTGCAGAATTTGACAGTATCAGTCAGGTTCTCCTCTCAGCAGGGGCTTTACCAAAGATGGTGCCACACAACTCAAGACTTGTATACTGTATACTAGCCTAACACAGGCAAATGCCTATTTTGAGGTAGCCCTTTGGTCTCAAATGCTTTGATGCACCCTCCTAGCAGCCTGTGGTTGTATAGCACAGTAGTGTTCAATGCTGCAATTTTACACACGTTAGCTGCCCCCAAACACTGTCATAAGGGTTTACTTGTGCCTGTTTTGCTTGCAAAACAGAGTGTTCAGAATGCTTGAAACATCATTTACAGGTGTCAGTAGTGGCTCTGCAAAGGCCCTCCCCCTTCACAGGGCTGCAATTCTTTTAGCCTGTGAATCTGGTAGTTAAAGAAAATACTTTTTTCCCCATGAAAGCAAATTGACCAGGAGCAGTGGCTGGAGGAGGAGGGTCTCTGACTTCTCCCAGTCCCCCTCTTCCCACCCATTACCACTGCAGCTCTTGCCACTGCCAAGATCTTATCAATGAGCATAGTAAGGACCCTGCTGTCTAATGACCCTGGCTGGAAGAAAGTTCCAGAAGAGAAAGGAGAACCAGAGTCTCGTTCAGAACCCCCAGGCTGCTGTGGCAGCTCCAGCTGCAGCCCAACCAGTCCCTGTCTCGCTGTCTGTCCCTGTCAGCACTGAGCACCTGTCATAGTCCCCATGTGTCAGTAGCTGCACCTATCCCTCACATCCACAGCACTGTCATGCCTGTCACTTCTGCCTCCAAGGCGAATGGCAGGCCTCAGGTACATTGGCTCCTGCCATCCTAAAGCCTAGCTGCAGCTGCTGGAGTGGATGTGGCTATTGGCTGTGCTGCCCTCCCAGATACAGAGGTAGATAATTTTCTTCCTGGCAGCACTGGAGGCTGCCACACAGATGATGGAGGAAAAGGTGGCCCTTGGTACAGTAGGGGTGCTTTCACATCCTGTAAAGCTCTGATGGGACATAAAGGTTGTGTTGACCTTAGCCCGTTTCTTCTAAGCCTGGCCTTCTCCTGGCCATGTCTGCGCTCGGGAGGCCGCTTGTCAGTGACACGCTCATGAGGCTCTGCTCTGGATTTTCACAAGTGCTCAGAATCCAGCTGCTTCCCCTGGGCCCACTCTCACAGTGCACATTCCTGATGCCCAAGGGTCATCCTCTTTAGACACCTAAACAAAAATTATACTTCACTACTGTCGTAAGAGCCAAAGTGACGTCAGAAACAAGATTATTACCTTTGAGTTGAAGCCTGTAACTCTAAATCAAAAAACTAATTTGAAATTTTCTTGGAAATATAAATGCAGGGACCTGCTTTTGAAAGAATGTCTTCATGTAATTGAGGAAGTTCACTCATGGGCTTTACTTTTGGCACCTAAACTGATTAACAAGAGTAGAAACCTGGTTAAACTGCTGCTCTGGTTTGCTGACTAGCCACTACCATGGCCTCTGGTATTTGGATTATTTGCTTTCCCCTCTCTTAATCCCTGTGGGGAAACCTTCCCCTGCTATTTAAATATGAAATCCTCACCATACTGGAATGTCACAGGGAACTGCTGACAAACAGAGATGTAAGGGCTCAGTATTTCAGGGCAAACCAATTTTGAGTTCCAACTCAAAATGCTCCTTGTTAGTTTGTTGCATGCCTTTTGCTGGGAATTCTACATTTATTTGAGCACCAAAACCCAAGTAAGTACTGACACACATCAAAATCATTTAGGCATGTGGACTTCAGCTATAGTTTCCCTTTTCTGGCAGAACTGTCAGAACAGATGGCAACAGTGGTCATAAGAAAACAAGTTTCTGCAATTTTGATGTTTAAATACAGTTTATCTTAACAGGCTCCAGACTGAAGTCAGCCCCTTTAAGCTAGATTTTTCCCTCCAAAGATGTAATGCCTAGCTAGAGGAGAAAGATTATTTATTATTCCATTCTTCAAAATATTTCCTTGAAAAAAATAAATCTTTCCTTAAACCTTCTTTGTAAAATTTAAGCTGCTATTTGCACTATGTAGTTCACCTTAGTCTTGGTTGACACAATGCACCAGCAGGTAGCTCTAAACCCTGATAAACTGTCCATTGTTATGATGGGCACGTTTTCCTCTTTTTTTCTTACAGGCTGGTTCCCTCCTAAGCAGTGGCAGCACTTTTTAAAGACAATGATATGATGATCTTGGTATGATGGGGAACAATGAAGTTTTTAAAACACTTTTGCCAAATGATCATTTAAGAGCTTATTTTGGGAAGATGCATTCCATTTATAGAATACCAGTCTCTAAATGGGGGGACATGTTCCCGTGGTTGAGCTGTTCTGGCACTGAGTCCACTCCTGAAACAAGCTTCCATACACTTTTTCAAAGACTAGCAGTAACACTGTGTGGAATGAGGCACAGCTCTGGTGGAAGTGCTTAACCCCGACACAAACCCTACAATTGTTACTGTGTAGGTATGAACAGAAAATCAGACATCTAATACAGAGTTATAAATCGAGAGATTTTGTAAGTTGTTTTTATTGCTTCTTGCAGCTAATTACAGCCTAAATTTGTTGACTGATTCTGCTCGTTTTTTAAAATAGAGATGTGGATGTGGCACCTGGGTACCTGGTTTAGTGTTAAACATGGTGGTGTCAGGTTGAACTCAATGATCTTCCAGCTGAAATGATTCTGTGATTTTATGACTCTGTGAATGCTTATCTACTTTTTGTCGAAACAGCAGAGGAAGTGAAAAAGAAGTTTTTAAAAAGTCACAATTTCTTAGCAATTAACTAACTTCACAGATTTAGGTATCAAGCTGGTTAACAAAAGGCCTTTAATCCAGAACTGGCATAACAATTCAGATGGGTTTTTAAAAATTGATTTTACAATGAAGTGCAGAATAAAATAGACTTAGTTATCCTAAAAATGCTTACCAGTCAATTGGCATTCATTATTTGAGCTTCTGCTTTCGTCTTAATTTTGTTGCTAATTTTGTAGAGTCAAACAGTGTACACACTGCATATAAAGTACATAAAGCCACAAGATCCTGTAGCAGCAGATAATGTCAGTGCTTCCTGTACAATTGCAGTGGGTTGCCAGCTGGAGGTACTCTGGAACTGCTGCCGTGAGGCTATTGCAGGGCTCACCCAAGGGGAAGACATGCATTGCTGAATTCTCTATAATAAAAGAGAAAATAATGAGATATGCATGTATATAAACAGAAATGCGATTATGTACAATGTTCAAGAAACATCATTTGATGATATCATGTGATCTGTTTTCCATTCAATAATGGGACTGCATACCTTCACCTGGATTTAGAGGTTGGTATTACAGACTACAATGTCCTTCACAGAAATTACTGAGTAAATATCCATATTTTATTTGGGTGCTCTGAAACAAGGAGAGCTGAAACAGGTTGTTCTCTTGGTGAAGTAAAAATTTAAAACCCCATTGTTTCTCCTAGCAGACTTGATGAAATCTCATCACTTTTTCTCATGTGTTTTTTCTGCAGCTGGGTACTTGTATGAGAGTTCATTCTTATCAACAAGAAGGATTCCAAACCAGTGGCTGAGATTTGAATGTGTATCTATAGCTGGACACCTGTTTCAATGTGTAAGTGTATATACTTGCAGTGAAAGAAGTGTATTAAATGTCCATCAGAGAACTTAAAAGTTTCAAAGACTGGATAGCCTGAGCAATATCTAGTGTTTATATCTTATTCATGAAATAAAAATCTTGTAGATGAATTAGTGGGAGAGAGCTTTGTCACAGACCAGTCAGCTAAGAAAGAATTCTGTCTACTGAAAGCCAGAGAAATGCATGGGTGAGGAGAACAGCTTTGTTTCCTTTTTTTTTTTACATGTAGGATAGACCATGAAGGACCAGAGAAAAAGCTCAAAAATGCATTATTAAAATACACTTAGATCCAATAAAGGTAACTGTGCAGAAAAACGCAAAATTTACAAGTGGTTTAGGCATAAACAACTAAATTTATAAGATAGGAGACAGAAGAAAGGAAGTTGAGGTTCCAAGTCACGCCTATTACTAAGATTCACAAGAAGAAAGCCACTGATGCATCATGGTCTTTTCATAGTCCCACTTCCAAACCAGGCAATCATTTTGCATTTAAAAGCTGGGATGCTTCCTGGGGTGTTTCAGTCTCAAATTCAGAAAGTTGCAAAAGCTTTATGAATAAAGAATATTTTCTTTTACATTTTTGGTAACAGCTTATCCAGTAAAGTATATGCAGTATGCAAAGCAGATGATCTCGAGAGGGATCACACAGCATGTACAGGACCACCAGGGTATCAGGCCAAGCCAGAAAGGGTTTAGGAAAGGCAGGTCCTCTTTGACCGGCCTGATCTCCTTCTGTGACCAGGTGACCCACTCAGTGGATGCAGGAAAGGCTGTGCATATTCTTTATCTGGACTTCAGTAAAGTCTTTGGCACGGTTTACCACAGCAGTCTCCTGGAAAACTGGCTGCTTATAGTGTGAATGGATGCACTCCTCATGGAGTAAAAAACTGTCTAGTTGGCTGAGTCCAGAAAGCGGCTGTGCCTGGAGTTACATCCAGCTGGCACCTGGCCACAAGTGTGTTTCCCAAGGGCTCAGTGCTGGGGCCAGTTCTTTATGACTGATCTGGATGAGGGGATGAATACACCATCAGCCACTTTGTAGGTGACATCAAGTTGGGTGGGAGTGTTGATCTGCTGATGCCTTTGCAGGACAATATGGACAGGCAAGATTGATGGGTCAAGGCCAATTGTAAGAGGTTCAACAAGGCCAAGTGCTGGGTCCTGCCCCTGGGTCACAACAACCCCAGGCAGTGCTACAGGCTGGGGGCAGTGGCTGGAAAACTGCTCAGTGGAAAAGGACCTGGGGGTGCTGGTCAGCAGCAGCTGAACATGATCCAGGGTGTGCCCAGGTGGCCAAGAAGGCCGATGGCATCCTGGCCTGGATCAGCCATGGTGTGGCCAGCAGGACCAGGGCAGTGACCGTCCCCCTGCACTGGGCACTGCTGAGGCCACACCTCAAATCCTGTCTTCAGTTCTGAGCCCCTCCCTGCAAGAAAGATATTGAGGGGCTGGAGCGTGTCCAGAGAAGGGCAACGGAGCTGGGGAAGGGTCTGGAGCACAAGTGCTGGGAGGAGCCGCTGAGGGAGCTGGGGGTGTTCAGCCTGGAGAAAAGGAGGCTCAGGGGGACCCTACTGATCTCTACAACTGCCTGAAAGGAGGGCGCAGCCCGGTGGGAGTTGGTCTCCTCCCAGACAACAAGTGACTAGAGAGGAGGAAGCAGCCTCCAATTGTGTCAGGGGAGGTTTAGATTGGATATTAGGATGATTTTCATCATGGAAAAGCTTGTCAGTCACTGAAACATGTTCACAGGGTAGTGGTGGTGTCCATGTTCCTAGAGGTACTTAGAAGACGTGTAGATGTGGCACTTAAAGATGTGGGCTAGGGATGAACTTGGCAGTGCTGGGCTAATGGTTGGACTTGATGATCTGAGAGAACTTTTTAAACCAAAACAATTGTATGATTCTATGTTTCTAAGTATATGGTCATATCTATGATTTTTCTTCAGTGTAAATTTATAGTACAGGAGAAGACTGATGGTACAGAATTATAAATACTAAATTCTGCATCATACACTGAACTTTTGAAAAGTAATTTTTTTACTTCAGACACACATATGCTATTAATTTCTTTACATTCCAGGTATCATATTTTGTTTCCAACTGACAAGATCTAGAATATGTGAAACAAAAGACAAATACCTATTGAAGAAAGGTAGTACCTATCACTTGTAGCAAATGGTGTATCTTCAGGTCAAAGTAGGAATTCATTGCATTAACAATTATTTTATGCAGTGCCATGCATAATTACCCCTTTTCTCTCTATGTTGTTAAGAAATACAAATTATTTATGAGTTATATATACTTCAAATGGACCCTGCTAAATTACTGTTCCTTAAATTTCTTGGAACTTCCTGGACTTAGCAAGTGTCTTCAGATACCAAAACGAAAATGAAGCCAGAGGATGAGGCAGTATGATATAAACTGTTAAAGCCTGCTTACATTAATATAAAATTCATGTTTGTTGGGGCTTTTTTACATAAACAGAAAATAGGGCAAGCCAGCTGAACAGATTGATATCAGTATTTTCAATTATATTTTTACAATAAAATAAGCCATAAGGTTAGTTTGTAGAAACTAAAGCTGAACACATTTAAATTAAGTACTTACTAAGGGTTGTTTATCTGCAAAACATGTGAAGCAAATGGGTTTCTGGTAATGGCTTCTTGAACATCTGAAAAAAGCATGAAAGTATATAATGAATATTACATAAACATAATACTTCAATAAAAATAAGATTCACAGTCAAATATTCAACTCAAAACTTTCTGAAGATAGTATTTCAGATAATATTATCTGAAGGTAATAGCACTGATTTTATTTCCCCTACCAACAGCTGCTGAAGTACAGCCCATACCTCTATTTTTAAATTTTGCATCTAAGTAGCATATGAGCAAAAAAAAAATTAGTATTAATAAAGACATCTAAAACTAGAGAAAAAAATGCCATCTTCTCTCCAGCAACAAATATTCTGGATGTAGATTGGCTAGTGATTGAATGCTATTCAATAAGAAGACCAATATAAAGCTACACAGTTTTTAATTTTGGCAACATGTGAAAACAAAGCCAGAAGAAGGGATGCAAAAAGGTAACAGTTTAGAAAAGCAATGTACTTGTATGACATGTAAATACCTACAACATTTACTCACATGTAAGTCTACCTGTAAAATTTCCCAGCTTCCTATTACCAGTTCTAATTCCCAAATACTTAGGCAAGCTAATTAAATTTCTGAGATACATACATAAGTGTATGTATTACACTAACTTTCACAATTACTTCATTTGCAATCTGTTAACTCCTATGATTCTTTCACTGTTTCTTCCATATTGTTATTGTTTCTTAGTTTTCCTTTTCACGCTTCGAGAACTTCAGTGTTCTTGCTCCCATTTCTTTAGCTGAATTTACCTTTCCCTTCTTTGTAGTTTCTCTGTTACTTATACAGAAATTCAGTTTTATATGCTCATATTTCTCTATTCATATCTACTTCCTTAACCTGAGCACATCATACTGAAACACTTCTCTGGTAAAAAAAATGGATTTTTTCATTTCCATTTGCATGGAAGCAATAACCACTGGTTATGATAAAATGAAATTCTGAACCACTGTTTGACAGAGCAAGAATTGTAAGCTATAGCTGCAGAAAGTTTCTAAACAATTGCTAAGATGTTTTATTCTGCTGTTGCAGTTTACAGGAACTGAAGCCTTTTTCCTCAAAGTCAGATTACTCACCATGTAATGTAGAAATATACAGATAGTGTGCAGAAGTTTAATAAGCTCTGGTTCAGTTTGATTTCAGTCAATAAGGGGGCAAACTTGGGTAACCTGACCATGGAATGGTGCAGGCCAGAAGAAATAGTAGTGGAATAGTAAAATGAAATCTATGGACTTTAAGAAAGCAAACTCTAATAAACTCAAATAATTGGCATGTAAAATTTTATATGAAAAAAGTCCAGGGAAAATGTAAAATTCAGGAGAGCTGACCATTTCATGTAAAGCACAAATGGCAAGCAGTTATTCCAATCATACAAAACACCAAGCAGACCAGTGAAAAGACTAAGTCATAAGGTCCCCACTGATTTCAAGTACAGGATGGAGCACACAAAATACCGATATTATGCCAAACTAATGTGAAGTTTTAATGGCAGACCTGTATGATCACATTGGTCAAAGCAAATCCTAAAGTAGCAAGAGACTCAAGAAGTAAGTTTGTTCTTCAAGTGTAATAGTTATCATAGGATGACTAATGAAAGTGATAGCAAATTAATCACTGGGGAAAAAATTATCAAGAGCAAGTACAGACTTTTTCCCCACATTCTTTAGCAAAATGGAAGCTGTGATTGGGAAGTTCATAATAAAAGAGCACCAGTATAAAGCAGGCAAGAAATCCACCTGGCGTAAAGGAAGAACAAGTTAGAGAACACTTAGGTAAGTCTGACACTTTTAAAATGGTTGCACAAATAATATTCACTTAATATTTACATTTATTCATTAATTTAGATTAGTGAATATCTAAATATTCACTAAACATTTAGATTTATCTGCAGCAGTATCAGAACTCATTATTTCTAGCCTTTCAGAATTCATGGAGAAGAGGAACATTCTAAAATATTAAAAGTAAGAAAATGAAAAGCCATTCATTATAAAGGGCTACATTTGCAGAACTATATGATATAGAGGGCAATAATTTGCAAAAAAATTTGCAAAAAAACTAAGATGGATAAGCTTTGGAACAGGTTTCCAAGGGAGGCTGATGCACCTGATGCACCTGATGCACCTTGAAGGAACAATTTTGACAAACATCTCTAACAAACAACATCTACAATAAGGCTGAGCCAGTTTCTGAAGGTGTCCTCCCATCACATTTAGAATTATTTTTTACCAAGGCAAAGTCACCAATATTTTAAATTAATTTCATTGACTTAAAGAAGGGTTTCCTGATTTTGATACACTGTTCGCTACATTTAGCAAATAATAGTAATAATACCATCACCAACAACAATAGAAAATATTTCTATTACAGGATTCCTGGTTTTAATCCAAAAAATTATGGCAACACAATATAAAGTCATTTAATCAATTGATGTAGTATTCTATTTATTATCCAACTTACTTTGTAACTTTTGATTCAGACAATCCAGAGACTGGAAAAGGTTCTGTTCTTCTATGGAAAGACCACTCCTGTCTGGACATGGAGCCCTTTTAAGCAGTGAGGGCTGTCTGGCTGGCTTCACACGGTCCATGGCTGCCAGGATTTCACCCTCTGAAATTGGTGTACTTGCTAATTTTTCTGCCACTAGAAACTGAGCAGTGCTTTCTGAAACTCAAGAGATTACAGGGGAAACTTCAAATGAGAAGGGCTCATTTGAATAAATATTTAAATCAACTGCTCATTTTCATGACCGTAGGTCTGTGAAACATGAAATTGATGTTAAAAGAAGAAAAGGGGGAAAATCAAGAAACATAATATGTTATAAAAATTAAATAATTAAGAACACTAATGCATCTTACAAATGGCACCAGAGCAAGTCCTAATGAGTTTGGAAATATGTAATGATAGCAAGCAATACCTGTCCATATCATACAGTTATATGTGACACATACAGTTAAAACCAAACAGGAATGAAATGAAAATTGAATATATGTTATAATGTATTTATAAAACCATTAATATCATGCTATATGATGCTACATCTAACATTTACAGGAAAAAAATTGCTGTAGAGAATTACCATTTCTTACTTAAAATCACTGATGCCAAAAGACAAAAGTCATGTTACACAGTGGGTATATTCTGTCATTCTACTTTATTTTAAGGAAAAACTGAAGTGAGTTGTGTTACTATACCTTCCTCAGATTTAGAGTTGTTTTTCATCTTTTGTACTGGATCGAATGCAGATTGAATGGGACCCAGCTGGACAGCACATAATGAATTCTATCAAAAATATTGTAAGAGTATTTTTAGTATAATTTAAGGTAATTATACTACCTTCTGAACATGTTTTGCTTATTATTTTGTATTACCAAATGTTTTCAAGTGAAAAAAATATTACTGTACACAAATATAGAGATGTATTCTAGTTGGTTTTATTCTTTTCATTAGCAGTGAAAGCAAGCTGACTAAGCACAATGATTCAAAATCATGTGACAATGAAATTCCAGAAACTCTTTCCATTTTGAAACATTTTTATTTTATATAGTATTTTATATTAACCTGTGCATGATGAGCAGAGTTCCATATTTTAGAGACAACACTTGGTCTTCTGCATTCTGAAAAAGCTCCGTGTTTATTTTCATAGTTGTCAAAACCCTGATTTTGTCTTGTAACAGGAACACCACCTTAAATGACATGCAGACAAAAGTAAACCAAAAATGTGTAAACAACATGATAAATAAAGTAGTAGCAAAACTAATAATGGTGAGTAAATGTTTCTGTCCACATTTAGATAGTTACGCCTGATCTCCTTAAATTGTCTTGGATGTGGACATAAGCAGCTTAAGTGAAGCCCCATGTTGAGTCACAGGAAATAAAGATAGTCTGTACAGAGATACAAGGTGGTCCTACCAAATAAAAAGGAGAATGAAATGTGAACTGTGATATAAAAAATATCAAATAAGTAACGTTTTAGAAAATAAATTGCATGTAGAGAATAATCCTAAAGTCTAACTGTCCAACACAATAAATCACTGTTGATAAATTATTGTATCTATATATTAATTGTTTCAATTTTCATTAAGATTACATAGCAGTGTGCAGAAAACATGTAGTATTTCACAAAGTTCATTTGATTCACAAAATCACAGAATGGTAGAGGTGGGAAGGGACCTGCTGAGGCTATCTGGTCCAGTTCCCCCACTCAAGCAGGGCCACACAGAGGTCATTGCCCAGGACCATGCCCAGATGGCTTTTAAGTGATTTGGAGGATGGAGACTCAACAAAGTCTCTGCACAATTTATGCCAGCACTCAGTCACTCTCACAATAAAAAACAGTTTCCTGATGTTCAGAGAGAAATTCCCGTGTCTCAGTTTGTACCCACTGCTCAGGTACTTTCAGTGAGCACCACTGAAGACAGCCTGGGTCCATCCTCTTTCCAGCTTCCTTTGCAGTATTTATAGACATTGGTAAGATCCCCCAAGGCCTTCTCTTCTCCAGGCTGAATACTCCAAGCTCTCTCAGCCTTTCCTCATAGGAAAGGTGCTCCAGTCCCTTTACCACCTTTGTGGCTCTTTGCTAGACTCTATCATGTCCATCTCTCTCTTGTACTGAGGACCCCAGAACTGAACACAGTATTCCAGAGGTGGCCTCACAGGTGTTGGAGGTTTAAAAGTCATGGATTGAAACCTTATTTCTATAGCTTGGCACTTTTTAGTTAATCTTATTAGTTCAAACATCTTTGTGCTAATTTTTAAAAGGCAGTACTGCTGTGCAGCATTTTCTCTCAGCCATAGAGAAATCTAACCTAAACACTGTACCTCAAATTTGTCTCACTTTTTTCTGGTGTAGCAATACATTTTCAAAATTGAAGCATCGAGCTTTCAAATTAAAATTATATTCTTAATTAAAAAAGTTTAATTAATCATGCATACAAACTGGAGATGCAAATTAGTATTTTCATGTGCAACTCAGGAATCTACATACCAAGGAGACATTATATTCTTATTTGTAAACACAATTAGTACTATATTCTTATTTGTAAACACAATTAGTACTGGATTTGTAAATGGAGTTACTTTATTTATACTTGGGAAGACAAATTACCTATTTAATTACACAATATTTATATGTGCAGTTTAATTGCAGTTCGTAATTTGACCAAGAGTTGCTTTATTGATTCTAACACAATTTTATTTCTTTTCTGGTTATTACAGTGACATTAAAGCAGAATTCTTATTACACATAGAAAAAGAAAAGAACTGATCCCAGACACATATTTGAAACTTGTCATCTGACTGCTGCCAACAATAAAAACATGGGACACATTAGCTTTGAAACGTTGCCATTGAGTCATATACAAATTATTGTAACATGATACATCTGCTGAATAGCACCTGAAAAGGAAAGGAAATGTGATCACATTACATTGAATATGAGAGGAAAAAAAACTAAAAAAAAAAAAGAAAATATAAAAGAAGAATCCCCTTGGTATATTAGTAATCACGTAATGTTTTTCTGAAAAAATAGAATTTAAAGTTGCTCTATGTGTATGCATCAATACTTAATTTAATTAATTTGCAAGACTAGATCAATGCCAAGGAGAAGATTCCTTTGAGACATATAAGACAAAATAATAATAATCAATAGTATCTTTAAGGGAAAGAGATACTGAGCAGTCTACTGGTAGTTAACTGTAAGCATGTTAATTAGCCCTATATTTGTCACAGGCCAAAGGTTAAACACATTGTTAAAGTCTTTACTGACTGAACAAAGAAAGGTGTTAAAAATTCTAATATCCAGCTACAATAATATGCTATAATACGTATCAGGTAGAAGATACACAACTTGAAACCTGGAAGCCAAATTAAATTAAGATCCTCATGGACAACAATTATATTCATCTGGTTCTCACTTTATGTACATTTGGCAAAGCATTGCAATAGATCATGTTTTCTACAGTGTCTTCTCAGACATCATGGAACTCTGCAGATATTTTACTAGAGAGCAGTGCAGTATTCAGTCACACTGCAAGCACTTTAGGACAAGACTATGGTGTCTATGTGCATTTGGAGCCAACTGAATAAGTAACAGCAAGTCAGTAAGAGTTATGTAGAGTATTTAAAATAAAGAAGACATTCAAAAAACAAAATATAAGCAGATACTGAGAGAGAGCAACCCACATAAATTTTAAAAGGCAGTTACTCAGCCCTTCTCTAAAAGAGCTGGAGGTTTGTGATGCTGGGGATGTAGCATTTGAAGTTGCAGTGAAGGCACTGTTAAGTAGTGCACAACTTGGACCCAGAACATTTCCTGATTCATTGATCTGATGTGCAGATAAGGACATCAAGAGACAAAAATCTCTGCTGGAGGCAAGGCGTGGTAATGCAAGTCTTCATTCATTTCCAATGTAAAATCAAATAGGCTAAGTCACACAGATCTTAAACTTATCTGTTTGACTTTGAACTGGAACAGACAAGCAGATATTTTCTCTGCCCACCCCTGCTTTAGGCCAAGAACATTCACCTGCCTGCATCTGTTCTTACACAACAGAGTTTTTCTGAATCAGTCCAAATGAAAACTGTGTATTACTGTAGATAAAACTAGAAATGTGGGAGCTTTAAAGTTATGGGTATTCATTATTTTACTAGAAAGTATCTTTGAGTTGCATGGCCAATCCTTGGAGTCATCCCAGTATGTGAAGCAGTTCAGAGTAGTGCTTGTACCTGAAGCAGGGACTACAGCTTCAGGAGCTCCAGC
This sequence comes from Trochalopteron elliotii, assembly GCA_024734555.1. Classification (NCBI taxonomy): domain Eukaryota; kingdom Metazoa; phylum Chordata; class Aves; order Passeriformes; family Leiothrichidae; genus Trochalopteron; species Trochalopteron elliotii. Next base: position 3,279,718 of record JANPWX010000449.1, on the reverse strand, counting down.
TGCAGCCCTCAGTAGGAAGCAAACCAGCATACTACACAGAAATTACAAGTACAAGGGTATCATTAGTTCCCAAGGCACAGAATACAGCTAAGCTGCACAGGACAAACAAGGCAAATCAAAAAGCATGAAATGTAAATTGAAATGTAAACCCCGGGAGATTAAATTTTATTTTCCCCAAAATTTCTTATCCATCTTTCCTGTATCTTATCAACCAATCCATGCCTCCTATTGTTCCCACGGTTAGTTTTTTAAAAAATGGAGGATTGTTCCTCAAACTTCTTAAAATTCTTTATAAATCAGATATAGCTTGCAGCAGAGCAAAATTTGCCTGGCAGAAGCTCTTTAATTTTAACTTATCTTTATTTTTTGCTCACCTTTTAATAGTGTTATTTGGACTAAGTCTCAGTAATTGTAGGCATTTACAGTGTCAGCATTTTAAAAACACAGTAGAACTAAACTTCTTTCACTCTTATGTGGCAGTGACTGCTGGACAACAAGCTATCACTCTCAGTTACCTTGTAAAACTCACTTGCATAAACTTAGTCACTTCCTTCTATATTATTATTTAGACCACCTGTCACATCTGCTCATTAGTCATGAATATAATCTCAGGGAAAACACTTCCTTTTCATTTAATATTGCAGAGAGCTATTAGAAATGAGGATTGACGTTTGAGAGGCCTCTGGGCACCACTAGAATAGAAATGAGAATGACAAATGGTGAAAGCTTGTTAAAACAGGCCGTGTTGTGTGAATGGATGAAAGGTTGGATGTTTTAACTGAAAGCAAATCTGTGATGTATTTGAAGAAGATTTTGTCTGAACATCCCCCCACCCCAGACCCAGAAACCTGACACTTACCAGTAGCAGAGTATTTTGGAGCTTGGGTAGAATGTGCTCTGTGCCAGAAGGTGCTTGTTTTTCCAGCTGCTGGGATATGATGGAGATGTAATCCATTTTCTGTGTTAACAGATTTTCTCTCAGAGCAGGTTACTGAATGATCTTGACAGGCACTTGCCTGAACATTATGTACAGAACAAGAACTTTTTGCCCAAGGTTTGTATTTGGCCATGCTACAGTCAGGTTTTGAGATGGCAGCAGCCAAGCCAGCACAACCAGCAGTATTCTCACTGTGCTCTGCACTGTTCCTATTTAAGACCTGACTTGCTGGCACAACATGCCTGTCATTGAAATCACTGCTGCTAGCACTGGTAACTTGCAGGCTGGCAGGCAGCAGTGACTGACACCCAGGGCTGGCTGTGTTTTCAACACTTCTGTTTCCTGGCAGAGGTGTGGAAGGTGGGTGAGGTGCAAGATATTTCCCTGGAGCTTTTTGAGTTTTGTTGGCTTCAGTGGCTGACTGCAGTTGGATCATAGTGTCTCTTTTCTTCTTGGGCATAAAATATGATTGGACTCTTACAGATGTTGCTCTTCTGGTTATTTTTGCCTTATTTTTGAGTTGACCACCTTCTTTAATTTTAGCATTATTGCTACATACTGGGGGTTTACTTGCTTCATCTTTTGATACCATCCAAGCTTTCTTAGCAGAAAAAGATCCTGTAGATGCAAATATATTCTGAGGTGGGTAATTAACATTTGGTTTTGATACATGAGAATGTTCCTGATGATTTTTTATGAACATGGGGTTTGAAGGCTGAGCAACAATACTTAAATTATTCTTAGGAGCATTATTTGCAGTTTGAACACATTGCAGCTGTGAAGAAGGTATTTCACTGATGCTTTTTTCATAGCATTTTTTATTATTTTCTATTATTATCTGGTCAATTTGATCACACCATTTTAGCTTCCTATTATATTTTTCATTTTCTGCACTTTTATTTTTTCTTTTTGCCAGTTCTAAACTGTCCCTGATAGACGACATGAGTTGAGTTCCAAAACTGATCCTATGGTCTGTAACCACAGCTTTCAAATGACTGGGTTCATATTTAGAATCCTTCTTTAAGATACTTCCAAATAACTTTGCTCTTTTTCTTTCAAGAATATTATTTTTCAGGATTTTGTCCTGTGCAGGAGTGTCAGAATTGAACTCTGAATCAGGTAACAGTGACATATTTTCAGTTATATTTCCCTTTCCTCCTTTATTATTCTGTTGCTTAACTTTCAACAGAACTGAGGAATTTGGTGTGTCCTGAAATAAAGATGTTTCTGAAATAATATAATTCATACATTTAATATTTTCCTCTTTTTTTTCAGTCATATTTCCTATGGTATTTTTTAAAAAGCCTGTACTGATGTTTTTGTCCTTTGGTAATACATCAGCCGTGCTGGGAATGCCAGTGGAACATCCCCGATTAGGAAATACGATTACAGATGTTGCAATAGGTTGACTGGATGCTTGCACAGATTTAGTTCTCTCCTGTGGGGTCATTTTAAAACTCTGATCTTGCAACAGATCCTGAATTCTTTCTGCTGGAATAGAATCAGGGCTGTCCCAGGCTCTGCTAGGGCTGAAAACAGGATGACCAGTGGCAAATGTGCTAGCTGTTCCAGAAGACGGCTTGCTTCTGTCTTTTACATTTTGCAGAAAACTAAATGCATTACTTACAGAGCTCTTTTGCTTACCAGAGGCAGAGAATTCTGCAGGTTGTTTTCCAGATCTGTGAGAAGCAGGCGATTCCACTTCTGAAGTGTTTACATGTTCAGCAGGAGTGAGAACATTATGTTTAGCTAAAAGATCATGAATAGGTATGTTGTGGTAGTGTAACAAATCTACAGTTCTCAGACAATTATTTAGATGTGCATTTTTAGAAGTACTTTGATCTGTGTGAAGTAAACCATTATTCCTAGTCTGGCATTTTTCTGGATCATACAGGGCACAGTCACACTGTGTGGTAAAAGATGATTCACTCTGTGTTGTGCAATTTCCATTTTGTTCTCCAGTGTCAAGACTGTCAAGGCTCATCAGGCTTTCTGAATCGTCTGTTTCTTTGACTTCTTGATGAAAATTCTGAAATAGAGGCATAAAACCGAACTCTCAGATTTATCAGAAATGTGGTTTTTCTGGTAATAATTTTTCATTAATGAGAGCTTAGACCAAATCAATTTTGAGCCTAGTGTTTTCATGACTTGGGGTCATATCTCCATGAGTGTTTCCATCAAGTCAAAATTTACGTGTGTTAAATTGCAAAAGAAAATGAAGTAGTTTGAGAAGAAATCCAGAGGAGAGAGCAGCATAGTTCAACAAATTGAACCTAAAATAATACATAAATTCTGCAATATTAAAAAAGGAACTAGATTTATCTGAACAACAATACTGTTTCTGAATTTCCCTATGAGAATGGGTGGTTTTCATTCTCTGTAAGGGTACTTGAGTTATGAATTGAAAGAGAATCCATAAAAATGAAGGGGATCTACCTCAAATTGCAACTTTTCCATAATACTGGATTGAGTATATTTCTTTTCATACAAAGTACCACAAGTGATGAGGAGTTAAGCCTTGTCATGGCAAACACAGAGGACTCTCTTGGTTATCATAACCACAGTGATTAACCCCCCCAGTGAAACTCCTTCTACAAAACTTTCAGAGAGAAGAAAACATCTCCTGTTCTTTGAGGACTGATCGAGTCCTCCATCCACTTCCCCAAACTTTTCATTAAATTGTAACCGAGTGATGAATAACAGCAACTGGCACCATCTGAAACACCAGTGGGACAACTGTGTGCATGTACTATACAAATGTTTTCTTCATTGCAACTCCTCTATCCAAGCACCGAGATGCTCACATGGTTGAAAATAGATAGTTTGTTAAGTACAAGACTTCAAAATACACATGAACATAAAGGAAAAGAAGCATATCAACAATTTCACAGTCTCATACACTATTTCCTGGAAGTTCACTTTCACACAGCTCAGCAGCACTCGTTTTAAACCTTATGCTGGATAAAACTGATGTGAAAAATTAGGAGAAGCTGAATTAGATATGCAATCTTATGTGTTAAAGATTTTTTTTCATTAGTGACTTCAAATGGAAAATGTTTCAACTAGCAAAATCTGTTAACCTACATGAGTGACTATAAATCCCCTAGCAATGACATAGAAGTAACATTTTGAAAACTCACCAAACAAGCATAGAATTCTTTTGTGAATAATAATGCATTTTTGTAGTAAACATTATTTTATTCCACTAAAATTTTTATATCCAAATATTGCATATTTTATAGCCATACAAATATATTAAATTGCAGAAGAAAAAGCTTAGTAAGTCCTGAAGGACTTTTTATGATTGAATTAAATCTTATCTTGCACCAGATGTTTAGAGCTTGGTGCAGTCTTCCATTACAGTTATGATCTAAGATAAAGTTACTAAATAGAAGATCAAAGAAGGAAGTGTAGGAAAAGATCCCTTTAGGGAACATTTTCAAACTAAATCTATACAAACCAGTGTCCTTCTAATAGAAAAGAATAAGTAGCACTCTGTTAGTTTAAGTAGCACTCTGTTAGTTATTTATTAACCTTTATTTTTGGCTAAATTACATTGTTAACCCCTGCTTGAACTTCCCCAAATAAGGAAAAGGCATATACTCAGAGTTTTCTGTATCAGGCCAAATTTAAGAACTAACTTTGAAATTTTTAGAAGGGGAAAAAAAACAGTGAAAAGAAATTACAGCTGTCAGGCTTCTGGTCGAATTTGGAAAGTGCACCTGTACAGCAAAACACGTGTCTCTCAAAGGACAGTTAAACAGAAGAAAAATTTTGTAAACATCAATTTTAAAAAACCTTCTTTTGATAGCAGTTTAGCTTAAGCTGATAAATCTGGAGGGTGCAAGAAAATTCCCAACTTTTAAAAATTAAGATAAAAAAATTCTATGCAGCTGTGCTCCAGAGGTTGAAAATAGTCTTGTTCGTACATTACATAAGTAAGTATGCTCCTTATAAAGCAAAACCCTATGGAAAACAAAATCTCAGTTGAGGTAACATCCAGAGATGTTAGCAACTAAAGCACAAACAAGGAGTTCTCATTTAAACACACACTCAGTATTACTTAGTTCATGCAAATTTAGTTAATTTACATTTATTTTGTTGCATCATACAATTTCATCCTTTCACACATTACAGATGCTTAACATTCTCATTAAAATATTTACATATTTCCCATTTTAGACTACTATTTAATGCAAATGATTGTCCCATTTCCTTGTAAAAATGTGTAATTAGAAGTAGTTCTGCAGAAGTAAAAAAAGCATTCAACAATTATCCTTTTTTAGTGATCAATAGGTGCAGGGAAATAAACCTGGAAATTCCAATGACCTAATTTTATTTAATCTGTGAGAATATTATAGGATGATTAGAAAACAAAATGTTCATAGAGTACTATATTGTTATTTGCATTTTTCCTGTTATATAAGTACCATTTATTGTATTGCCTATAGCTTGCTTTATGTTATAATGCATGAAATCTAACACCCACACATATTCACATGCCTAGGAAATGAATACTTCCAAGAAGTTAAAGAGGTCACTTTTATGTCTTAGGACTTACAACAGCTGTGTCAAGCAATTTCATTTTAGTAAAGCACTAAAAGTGAAAACATGAGTCTAAGAGATCTTTCATAAGGGCAGTGAAAGAACAACATTGCAACAAGCAAAATTTTAAGTGAACCTGACAAGTGACTTTTCTGCCAAAGGCCTTTGTCAGAATGCTATTACACTAAAGAGCTGCTACATGTGTATTTGACATTTTCTGCAAAAGAAGTGCTGACTGTTCATAATTCCAAGAGGTGAATGGGAACACTCTTCTGAAGATAAAATCCTGAAAAAATGCTACCTATTCTGAAAACTGAGGCCCCTCACACTTCTCACACTACTTGCTATTTTTGATAATTTCAACTGGTTTCTTTACAGAAATATTTTGCTTTTTATATGCGCATATTTGTCATATTACACTTGACATTGACTGTGAAGTAAAAGACACCACTGAACTTACTTAGATGCAAAACTAACTTTCAAAGCCAGTGAGGTACCTAAATAACTTGTTTCAATTTTGCCAACTATGGAATGGGAAAGTTCATTCAAAATTAATAATCTCATTTCTGTATGAGTTTGAAAACCATCATGTACATAGCCCTTACACAATACTTATTTCTCAGAAGATCTGGGCAGACTCAAGAGAGCAAGTTACACTGTGAAAGGATTTTGGTGCTTACCCTACACAAGAGATCCATTCTATTGTGCCAAACTCACCAAAGAAGCTATGAAGGTATAGGATGTCCAGAGAAAAGCTTATTATCAACACTGATGTCTTTCCCAGTCTGAGGTCTAGGTGCCTGATCTCCTCCTAGGCTAAGGACCCAGAAACCACCTATTGATGATGGGACAAAATCAATGAGTTTTTGAAAGGACCTGATTTGCCTTTTTGGAAAATCATCACAGGATGCTAGAAATGCAAGTTCAAACTTCTCGGGATAAAAAGAACTTGCTTCTAATTTCATAGGCATGTGGGCAATTTCAGTAAGCCATACTATCAGAAGAATTTAAAAGAAAAGTGATCTGAACACTGATTTTATCATTCTGATTTTCAGTCTTAATAAGCCGTGAGGTAAATGTACATACTGTGTAGAAAACGGATTTTCAGCTGAACTTGTCTCTCTATTGCTTTAGCATCTCAGTAGTCAGAGTGCTGGTTTCTCAGGTACCCTGTCCCAGGTGTCTCTCACGCACTAATCTGGTCATTCAGTTCCAGGAGTGCAATTTATAATGCTAGGTAAAAATACTATTAAAATTGTTAAATTATTAAATGGTGAGACAGTGTGCACCATAACGCATTGCTCCCTTTTTTTGTTCCTAACCCATTAATAAATTCAGTTTGAGCAGGCATCATCTATGCCACAAATCTGTCATGCAACAATAGCATAGGACTGCATAATTAAAAACCATGACAAGGCAAATAGTCATAGAGAATGACTGGGCAAGGATATGAACTATGAATTCTAGAAGTTCTGTAGTGTTTAACTAATAATCATTTTAATGATTACAGTTAACAGATTTGAATGAACTGGAGCCATAACATCAGTAAACAAGAATAGATGAATACTATTTGATCAGTACACAGTTCCTGAATGAATCAGTGTGTGAATACAATTTTCAAAATAATCTCTCATTCAGCCAAGGAACTGCCCTACCAGAGCTCTTTTATTTTCTAAAAAAATAGTATACATTTTTGCAGTCAATGAAAAAGGATTTTTTTTTCTTTTAGTAGTATACTTTGTAAAGATGGAAGAGTTTTTAACATGGTCCCACTTTTGTGCACTGCACAGCAGCAGCCAGGGCAAAAGGTGGATTTATGTAAGGAAATCCTAAAGGTCAGATACAGAAGTACTTTCAGAATCATGGAACATCCCGAGTTGAAAGGGACCTACAAGGATCACTGACTACAAAGCATGACTCCTTACACGGCAACCCGAAGGCTAAATGATATATCTAAGAGCATTTTCTAACACTTATATTTATATATTTCTAGAAATAAGTTTACCTAATAAGGCAGTTTCATGTAATTTCCAACATTCACTGCATGCTTCATTAATATAATCACTTATCTTGAAAAAAAATTCTGCGACTTACATTACCTGTTTTACAAATTCAACTTTTTTTAATCAGATATGTTTCAAGACATTCTTCCTGAGAACTTCACAGATTTGTTTTATAAGAACTTGTACAATCTTTCAGCATCTACCTTCTCCTAAACAGCCTACCAAATTTAAAGGTTAATATTTTTAAATCTTGCCACTGTTTAAAATTGTGCAATTCTTTGTTTATTAGGAGAACTTTCAGTCTTCTGAAAGAGGTCTCAGTTACTCTCTGCTTATCCTTGTCCTCTGAATTTTGGGTGTTTGGTTTGTTGCTTTAATTTTTACTTTATTTATGGTGAACCATATTTCCTTATGGAGATATGCAAGTATGGGGCATAAAATGCCCAAAGCTCAAGCTACTAAATACCACAGAAGTGCTGCTGCAGGTTTATAATAATTAATATTAGAAATAATGAAATAATTGGCCTGGGTACTCAGGCCACCATTAGAATAGCAGGATAGGAACAGAATTCTAGGATAGAAAAAAAGTGCTGAATTCTGTGTTGCTATACAATTCACAAAAGTCTTACCTTTTTTAAAAAACCTAAAACACAGCTCTGCCATCTTCAAAGGGGCAAAATTACTTTGGAGATTGATACTTTAATCTTCATGAGAAATCAATAGGTTTTCCAACATCTTCTCGAGACACCAGTGATATATACTATCACTGATAATACCACTTTAGTATAATGCAGCATCCTGGTAGACCCATATGCACAAACTTTACATCTTCTAGACCCTTCCTGCAAGCAAACTTCTTATTGTAACTGCAGTACACTAAAGATTTGATACTGCTATTTTTTGCTCTGTTCCTTTTTTTCAGGTACATTTAAGAACATCTTACTCTGTTGCAGTGAAACAAATCCACAAGCAAAACTTTATCCATGTATTAGTCTAACCCAGAAACAACCTCTTTTGTACTGAAAAGCTGTTTCAGCTTCAATCCTACATTATTACCTGTTCAAGAAGGGCTTTGAACTGAGGAAAGACACTGTTGAAAGAACTCCAGACAGTCAAGTATGAAGACTGGCATTTTATACAGCCCAAGCTTAGAGTAAGTTATTTTATGAAAAACCTCCTCCAAAACCTCAAAACCTACTCTTGAAGAATACACAATCAAAGCAAGTTGTAGTATTTGGGTAAAATAATTTAGTCTGGAGACACATTTCAATTTGTCTTTATAGCACATGTGAATTTTGGATTACTGGAATAATGTGGAAGATGGCCATTAGTCACAATATTGGTTGAAAGCCAATGAAAACTGAACACCTCTCCTCTTGCCAAGAGCAAAGTAAGGAAGGAAATCACTCAGGCCTGTCATATAATTTAAATGATCAACATAAAAATGTTAACACTCACATTTACAAGCAAAAAAATGGCCAACATTTCTAGATTTAAGGTGACCATAGAAACCTATTTCAAGTTGTTGAATGGTCTCTACAAAATCGAGTTCGACTTCTGCTTCAATGCCACTTTGTCCTAACCCTCCCATCAGAGTCTGTTTTCCCACTAACTAGCCTTGAGCATTCTAAAAGTTCTTGATGCTTGGGAGAGACTCTGTACACAGCACTCCTTTTTTCCATGCTGGTCTTGCCTATGGCTCTGAAGAATTAGACTGACACAACATCCCTTGCAGAAGGAACCTTCAGTTAACTCATTCCAGTCATACTACAGTTTTTCCATCAGTTACCTGAAACATCTCCATTGCACAGACACTGTGAAACTCAAAAGCACAGTGACACACAGCTAACAGTCTTAAAAGTGAACTCCTGCAAGGCAGGTGATGTCCATACCATTCAGTGGAACAACACTTAGAAAATATTCTTCATTTTTTCTTGGAGACTTATGTGATTTCACATGTAACATGTACAAATACACACAGTACAGTGAGATACAAACTTTTCCTGTGTTAGACATAATATAAGAGTAACCTGCTGAGCTTAGGGTTTGGGTTGCAATTTCTGAGAAATTATACCAGTGTTCCATTCCTATTTCAATAAATACTGAAGTGTTTTCTTCCAAGGGGAATAGTATCCATAGAAAGAGTGGTACTGAGTACTTCAATGGCTGCACAATATGCCCAGAAAAAGCAGCAAACCAAAAATCCTGCTTCAAGTCACTCAGAAAGGGGTTTAAATTTGGATTTCATAAGATACTACTTGAGTACCTAATTATGGTCATATAAAGGAGGGAAGAGTGTGAATCGCCACGTGATAATCTATACCTATTTTGTCTTGAATTAGCTCTTACTTCCAATTAATTTGTTTAAAAAAAGAAACAATAGACATAAAATGTTGTGCTATCACTTTAATTCAGGCATAATGTATTTTCCTGGTAGAGCCTAGAAGTGTTGTACTGACCAAAATAGTGTTGCATGACCATGAAATTGAAGAGGTGACAAAAAGAAAAAGACAAAAAATACCTGAACAATAGTCTTCCTTGTCACATTTGAGCCATTTAGTGGAAATTTTTAAAATTATACAGTTCAAGGCAGGTATCAGAAATGGAAAATTTCAACATAATGAGTAAACAGTTTGAAAAAACGTTAAGCACCTTGGGGTTAATGTCATTTGGTGAAAAACTGCATGCAGCTTTAGCTAAAGACCATGCTTCCAGCTCCACCTTAAAGATTTTATTTATGCATGCAATAAAATCAGGAAAGGATGGAGAGACAAAACCATTTTTTGTGAATGAAGTTAGCAATATTAAATTCTTCAAAATAGAACATACTCATGAACATAAAACAGTAACTTGATGTAGTGGCTTAGATGCAACTACTGCACAAAATAAAATCTACTGCTCTCAATAATTTACACAAAATAATTTTGGAAAACGGTAGAAGCCACTAAAACCATTGGCTTACCAATGAATCTGTATAAATATTTAGAGATGTAAAGCAGGGAACACAACAAATCTACTGATAAAGGCTCACATAAAACTTTATTACCCTGTAGGAAAGTAAAGAATTTTAGGAATCTTTATAATCCTGTTGGGCCTGTAAAAACAGAAACAAAGACAGGTCAAAGGATCTCAATGGATGGCTAGGTTGCAAAGCATGTGCACAGTGAAATACTTTAATTTTAGAAATTACTTTGGACAACAGGTACTATCAAGACTACTGAAGTCTATTGATTTAAGTAAGAGTATTTTAAATCATTATAAACTATAAATTTTATTAGTAAGAGTATTATAAATACTATTTCACTAAACAGGAAGTCACAATGCACGTGCACACCAGTCACCAGCACAATCCAAGTAGTAAACTTCCAAAACTTAGGCTTTAGAACAGGGTCAATAGCTTTCTTGACTATTTTTCTAATCACAGTCCAAAGCATGCGATTTCAAGAAAGCAAATCCAAACGCCTGAAATATAAATATTTACATTTTGAAACTATTAATCAGAGGAAAGAAGCTGAGCAACCCCTAGTGGTAGCAGAAAAATACCTTCAGGAAAAAAAAGCAAAAATTTTTACAGGTATTTTCAAAAATATATTGATTTGTAAACACAAATTCCTATATTATATGCAGTGTCCAAAGTTGATCATAACATTTAGAAAAAACTAAAATCAAAAAATTTATTATGCACGACTCATAGCCATTTTTCCCTAGAATTCAATTAGGAAGTGATAATTCTGTTTGATAAAATACTCCAATATAGAAGTCTTAAAATACATTTAGAAGAATCTTTTTATATATTTTTCTCAAAGAGAACGTATTTTGTTTTCTAATCCTAAGATGTTCGAATGCAGCTACTGCCAAATTCAGCATCATCATTTAGGGAGGGATTTGCAAACTGTCTACCAATGAAATGCAAATGTGATATTATTAAAAAAAAAATGCTTAGGCCTTTTTGTATTTTTGTAAGGTGGTTATCTAGAATTCAGTTTTATCAGCTCTCATCTATAAATTGTCACTTTCTCTTTCTTCTTTTATGCTTAGAAATAAGAAAGAACACTGCCAGTACAAAATATACTTTCTCTCCATTCAACTTTTTTGAACCTCACTCCAGCTGAGTGAGATTTTCTGTTAGCCATCAGTTGCTCAAGATTTTCATGCATAACCATGCAGAAAAAAGTAGATACAAAGGGAGATGAATGCTCTTAGAAATATCAATACAAAACCATATCTGAACTCTCTAAAGTCTTTCACAAGTTATCCATACACTTGTATTAAAAGGAAAAGCCCTTGCTCTATGGCCACCAATGATTCCATGCCTCCAACCATGACCAAAATGGAGGCATGGGCTTCATGGAGTCCAGGTAATTTCAGATACCACTAATCTGGACATCAATAGATATTATAGAAATAAAAGAATGAGCCCCAAAGTGTGCCCTCTTTTTTCCAGAAAATGTAATGTTGAAGACAGTATTTTCAAAATCAAAGACAACACCGAGACATAAAAGCACATTTAAAGGTGCACAACTAAAAATCACTTTAGAGCCCACTTCTTGATTTTCACTGTTTCTAAGGTAACTTTTTGAACCAATTTTTGGTCTAAAAATTAGTTTCTCTATAAGCTCATTATTGAACACCTGCAGCTATTCCAAAGATGACAAAAAAGGATCAATCTCAGGAGACATGAAGTCAATCTCTAACATATCACCACACACTGGCAAAAAAACAACGAAACAAAAAAATCCCCCAACATTTGACATGCCATTATAATACTGCTATAGTATTTTGTGCTGAGCTGTCACAATAAGCCCAGCAGAAATCTGGGCGTGCACTGAATACCATCAATTTAAGCTCAGAGGTAGCACAAGACTCCTGTGATCTGGCTACCAGTGTCAGAGACAAGAAGTCTGACATACAAATCTCACATTAACAGGAAAAAAGGACAACATAACAGGTATCTTGGATGAATTTGTGAAGACATTCTTATAAAAATTTGAAAAGATCTCTGACTTCTTACTGGAAAATATGTATAATTTTACTAAAAATAATCTATTGATAAGGCATAGTACAGTGTGTCCTCCTGGGATGTCTGATTGATAAAGACAGCTGAACAGAACTTTATCACATTCAAGAAACTTTCTGCCACACTTAAAAGCATCTTGCAATGAATCACATGAAAATGAAAATATTATACCTCCAAATTGTTGAGATGCTGTTTCTCAAGGAGCTGTTGCATTTCTTTCAGATTTTTCTGGAAGAGAAGTTGGTGACTATCCATGCCTGTTCTGCTGGTCTCCTGTATTGTTTCACCACAGCCAAACATTGCTGAATTCTGCTTCTGACGGAAAGAATCATTTCTACATGCTGATGAGGATGAAGTGTCATCTGTGGTTCTTGATACAAACAAGCAAATTATTACTTTGTCTTATTTCTATGCATAAACATTTTTAAATATAAAAAATACGTAAAAAATAAAAATAAAAAGTATACACCATCAATAAATGATGAAAAGTCCAATGAATGCTGTTAGTACTATCTGAAAGTGTCCAACACTTTCCATTTTAAAACTTCTGTTATTTATAAACAGAATTTTCTGATTGGGTTGTTGGGTGACTGCCTCAGGCTGCATTAATACGGAAAATGTCAGCCAACAGTTTGGTAATTTACAGAAACAGAACACGAAAGGTTGGTTTTTTTTAAAGAAGAAAAAAATAAACAGGAAAATGAGCTTCATTTCTCCATAAAGTTGGCTTACACAGCGTGTAACTGCATTGATGCTGTCAGGTATTCCCTTGCTTCAAAGAGCAAGAAGGCTTTCTAGTATCCAGAGAGTCCAAATCTAACGATGATGCGTAATGTCAATATTGTGGTATGTTAAAGAATTGGTATTTGCTGCCTGACAGAAAAAAATCTTTAGAGTAGCTAGTGTAGTTGGGCTATGTGACCAACTCTTAGCTGAAGATATATGTTTCACATATGTATTCAATAACCTCTTTCCTTCATTTCCATCCATTTCTTCAGCTTAAGGTCTTTCTTCTGAGCCTTCTCTAACTGTCACTAAAATTATCCCTTTTGTTTTTAGTAGATACATTTCAAGTGGGTTAATAATCTAATAAGACCTTTTTTTTGTATTTCTCACAACACTTATAATTTTAGGGTAATGGAAAATGGAAACTTTCAAACCACAAAGGTTATTGTTACTTTTCAGGAGATTTTATACAAAACTACAAGAAACACGGGCTTTATTGCAGTGACCTAAGGAGAGTCTAAAATGGAATTTATTATTTTCGATTACATGGCTGAGAGCAAAAAGGGAAAACAAATTCATATATTTATTTATTGAACTCAGTAAACTGCATGCTGTCTTCTTTTGAATGGCAGGTATCCTCCCTATCCCAAAACTTCTTCGTTATTGTGGATCAGACTGACTGACACTTGGACCCCAAAAATCTGGTTTGTTGGTTTTTTGGACACACAAAACTTTCTTTAAATTTATTTGAGTGCTTAGACCACTCATATTTATAAAAATTTCTGCATGCTTGGGCCATTAATATTTATAAAATTTGAAACATTCCAACTTTTCCATAGAACATTTTTGATTTGTCATATTAAAGTCTATATCCCAAGACTGAGCTTCATCAAAATTCAGCAATTTAAGCACCAACAGGGAAATATATATTGTAAAAAGAGCAGCATGCCATTTACACACCTAATGTATCCAGACATCCCAGTGTCTGTTGGCTAATGAGTTCTCCAAAATCTTTGCTTTAGCATTCAGTAATTAAACCCTACTTGAAGCAAAATGGCTCTACTGCAGCATGGAATACACTTATTAGGTGTTTCAGGACTTTTGCTCTGTCCAAGAGGAGTTAATATGTCTCCATTGCTTAATTTATTTTTTACACCTTTTAAAACACAGACATCATGAATTCTAGAATCTTTTAAAATTCACAGCTATTCAGTTGTGCATACTTAATAATATATGCATACTTAATACAGTATTCATTTCTTCCTTTAAGAGGAGACTGTCAATGAATTCTATGCATTCTCTTCCTGAGGAAGGGTAAATTCTAAAGATGACACAAGATTTTTGGCTTCAGCATTTATAGAATTGTAAGAAGCAACAGAAATATAGAAAGGTATCTACTACTTCATATGAGTTAGTTATTGCCCATCACAAAATTTCCAGTTAAAGGGATTATAAGAAATATTTAAAGCTTTTCAGCTCAGAACTGGTGAGTTTTGAAGAACCTTCACTGTCCAGAACCTTCTCAAAATGCTCTTCTGCTTTATCTGTACTAGCTGTCTTGTGACATCCCGATAGGTCATATTGGACTCAACTTTTAAACTTTTCTGATACTGGGGTCACTTATTTTCATTTTTTTCCTTGAGCAATTTCTAATTTCAAACTTACCGAAATATAATTAACTTTGATATTCTTAGCTCTCTCAAATTTGGTTACTTAAGGGAAAACAAACTGTAAAAGAATATGAACATATAAAGTGAATTTCCTTAGGAAATCAGGTAAAGAAAATGAAAACTGGAAAAAGAACACCCATGCTAAAGGATAGTGAATTTTTAAAATTATACGAATAAAAATGGAGTGACAGCACTGTAAGAAATGGTAAGTGGTTTGTACAAGTCCTGAGATATCAATGTGTTGCACAAGAAGCAGTTTGAAAAAAGATGAAAAATAAAGAAAGAAATGATAAAGGCACTGAGATGCTGTCCTTAATCCTGCCTATGAGAGTAATGAGAATAATGATCAGGAAACCCAAGACAGGGTTCAGAAACATCTACATTTTTTGCCATAAGTTAAACTTAGATTTAATAGGTAGATATTTTGTTTGTTTCTTTGTTTTTATTGCTGCAATCTTCCTATGAATGTTGACTAGAAAATAGCATGAGTGTTAAGCTCCATCAGTTATAAAATATTTTCTCAACTGACCAGTTTATCACCTGAAAATGTGTTTATCAGTAGAGATATGTAAACAGGTTGAGTATTAACGTCACAATGAAGAACATGCTGAAGGCCAAAAGTAGGGAGAACCCTTTCAGGCAGAATTTATCTCTATTCTGAACATCAGCACAATTTAGATCATGCAGAAAATAATTGAAATGCAGAAAGAAATAACAAAAGAAGTGACTACAAAAATAATCCCCCAAGCTGAAATGGTAAAGAAATGAGATGTTAGGAAAGGGATAATCAGGAACTAGTAGGAAATAGATCAGATAAATACACTATGTATGAAGGAACATTCTGTTATAAGTCAAGGTATCTTAGAAACAGTGCTTGGGTAGAATGAAAAGACTGCAAATAAAATTTTATGTGATATAAAATGAAATTACAGGTCAAATTGTTACCAGCACACTCTTGATTCATGTAGAGAATGAGAAATACCAAGGAACGATAGCTGGAAAGAAGATCCTTGGGTGAACATATAAACTAGAGTATCCTTGAATGTCAAAAGGAAAAAAATCTGGATAAGAAATCACCTGGACAGAACGATTCTGAGAACACCAAATAGTTCGATAACCATGGCAATCTGAGTTGGGCTATAACTGACTGGAGACTGGGTTAGTCTTGACTATTCCCAGAATTCCATTGAGGGGAAAAGGTTTGTGTCATCTCCTCTGCTGTCTTACCAACTGGACACAAACAACTCAAGGAAATTGCATAATCTTTCATTGGAAAAGTTCACAGAAATGCTTTCTTTGCCACGAGAGAAATACCCTACAATTTCTTAAAGGCAATTGTCTGCTGTTTATTGAATACAGTAAGAAATTTAGTTCCTTTGATTATCAGAGTAAACAGGAATGCTTACCTGAAGTTGACTTTGTTTACATTTGGCAAGCACAGTCCTGGTGTTAAAACCGATCCTTTAATTTGTTCAAGAGCTTCTTCTAACTTGAAAGCTGCTTTTGTCTGGACTGGAGGGATCAGAGCTAAAAACATACAATGGGGAAAATGTTTTAAAAAATTGGAATATAAACCATAAATGGTTTAGTTAAGTTGCTGAAGTTTGGATCCAAACAGTTAAACACAGTAGTTTAGCATTATCAGACATGCAAGAGCACCTCGAGTTTCTCTGAAACAAAATCCCAGTCTATTTAAGTGTTTACAGTCACACATGTATTCAACAGTTTTGCTATTTGCTTTTAAACTGCACTGTTGAAAAAATATGAGGTTAAAAAAATCTGACTTTGTTTTTACATCATGATTATTCCACTCATGCACTAAGCCAAAGTTATGGCTTGCAGATATTTTACAGAGGCCAAATTGTAACTTAATAATTGAACCAGTGGGGAAAGAAGAAGTTCAGACAGGCACAATGTGTTGCCACTTTCAAGTGAGTAGAAGTAGGGTAGAGAGTAGCAGAGGCAGAATTTCTATAAAGGAAAACCAAGGGAAAAAAATGTGATTCCTTCTATTGCTTCACAGTCTGGGCTGTCAGTAGAGCTGTGAAGAAGCCCTAAATCAGTACTGTTCTATTTTGTTATTTTAATCTGACATTTGATCTTGAAGTCAGAGACGTTACCTCACAGCTGGCACAACTGCAGTTGGGAGAGTAAATCTGTTAAAGAATACCTAAGTAATAGACCATATCTTAAGCATTTGAACACTGGAAAGTTGACGGGAAATCAGACTTGGCCAATGCTGTTACAAACTCCTGCCAATCTGCACTGATTCCAAGAAAGCAGGAATTGAGCTGAAGTGATCATTGCTTCCCAGCAAGAGAACAGCTTAGAAAGAGGATTAATTCAGAAAAAAAAAAAAGTTATGTACCATATTAATATATGCTGGGACTGAATTTACTTAATGATAAACAAAATGCACATTTTTGAATATTTTTATATTCAAAGGTTCTAAAAGGGGATCGTTACGCTATCCTAGCAACTGCCAGTGGCCTTGTAACACTTCTCATCCAGCTGTGAAAGCACAGTACTGCAACCAATAAGCACACTGCAGTCAAAAAAGTGGGGAAAACCCAGGAAACCACAATACCTCAAGGAGGTAATGTACTTTCTGTGACTGGAATATCATGAAATATCTCACAACACAATTTTAAGAAAAAAAAAAATAAATCTGTTTTTATTTCCCCTACCCAATTGTCATATCTATCAGACCTGAGCTTCCTGTCAGTTGTTTTGCTTTTCTGAATTCAATTACTTTGAGTGAAGTTAATTGTTTTGTTTATTAATAGAAAAGACTAATGGCCTTCAGAGGTCCCTTCTAACCTTAACTATTCTCTGATTCTGTGAATATAGAAACAGTTGTATTGTGAATAATAGTTAATTTTTAATTGACAAACCTGTTTGTTTGTGCTGAGACAAAGGCTGATGAGCACATCGGAACTTAGCAGTTGCCTCCTGAAATTTGATTTTCCTCTGCTGCAGAACTTGTTCTCTAAATCTTTGTTCTTTTGCTTCTTCTTCCTTCTGTCGTTCTTCGAAGGCTCTGCATTTAAGAAGCAAAAGTAGATCACTCCTAAGTTTATGAATTATGTTTACCAAATTATTAGTAACTTATTTGATTACCAACCTGCCATTTTAGTACAAAAGCCAGCTTGTCCATAAATTAAATGCTATTAACTTCAGCACAGCTGGATTTTTAGAGTTTGTCGAAATGTAAATGGCACAGTGGGTGGTGAAGAAGAGTCACAATATATTTCTATTTGTTTAGCCTCAACCAGGGATTTGATTCTTTTTTATATGTAAATTAACACACAGACTCGACCAGTTCTTTTCACCAATGTGACTTTTACAATAGCCTTTACAGTACCACATAAGTGTATCACAGTGAGCAGATCAGTAGGAAAGTTAACTGCAAATGCTCTGTGTGTGCTTTTCACAAGCTGTTGGGGAAACAATAAAAGTTTAAAAGTCGTTATTAAGAAATAACACAAAGGAACTAGAGCTTTTATCTATAAATATGCAAGAGTAAGTGTCAAGTTGTAGTTAAGAAGCTTCCTGAAAGACAATCAGTTTAGCAGCAAAAAAATGGGATAAAGAAGTAACATGAAACTGTAATTGACAGAATCTGCTATTATTAAAAAACATGTTAAATGTGTCCTCTTACTGGTTGGAAAGCAAAGCAGGCTCTAGTCAAAAATAACCATCATCACAAAAGTTTCCTTCAGTAGGCATGAGCTTCATGAAGGTACATGGAATCTTTTCTCCTGCTGACAGAATCATCAACTTTTACTGACAAACTAGCTCCCTGAGTGAAATATACCCAGAATATTTATTGGCACAGTGCCTATGTAAGCAAGTCATATTTAATGATTTTAAACTAAAAGCGGGTAGATTCAGACTACATATAAGGAAGAAATTTTTACATTGAGGGTGGTGAAACACTGGAGCAGGTCACCCAGAGACGATGTAGATGCGCCATCCCTGAAAACATTCTATTCTAAAAGCAGTAATGCTATAAAAGTAATGGTCTTCACGTGAAACTTCCAAAGCCTGCCATGCAAAGATCACTACAGCTGGGAACTTCCCATCTGTGCACTGGAAATGTGATTTAACAGGTCACTAGTACACCAAGTAGGGTCCCCCTCTGGCCAGCATTAGTGGAAAGAAATGTTTGACCATATGTTCTTTGTTTCTCTCATCACAATAAGATACCTTCCCATAATTCTAATCACTAGCAGTTGCTTCATGGTTCTTCTAGCTTAATGGAGCAAAGCTGCCACTTCACAGAGCTCCTCATTAATTCAAACTATTTTACCTATTCTTCCCTTTGCTTTTCAGGGAAAAAGTTCAAATGAAACATTCAACTTGACCCTCTCTAGTATCCCTTCAAAGTGATGACTGATCTCCTGTGAAAACAAACATAAAAATAATTTGAAATAGGTACTTTTATTTTAGAAAGCTTAAAGGCTGTAATTGCACAATAGTAAAAAAAAATAGAAAACCTGCCAACTAATTCCCAAGTACACACTTATAAAGGAATATCCAATTTAATCCACTTGGAAGTCAAAGTGTAGCAAAGAGAGACAAAGAACTCTCACTATTTTGAAAATTCATATATACATAGCTGTCCAAACATTTAGTTAGAACTAAAAAACAGAACTAGAGTTCATTGTCCACTTTCAGTATTCCTGAATTTCACTCACCTTAAAACCTAATACAGAAATCTGCAATTTTATCTTGAGTAAGTGAAAATCACAAGAGAGGAAACAGACTTTCTTATCCTCGTAAGTACTTTAAACATATTCTTCTTGATGCCTTTTAATATCTCTAGAAGCTGATCAAGAAGGCCTTTAGTTGAACTGCAGTTGTTAAACTCAGACATGTGGGAAATTCTATAACATTACACCTGGAGAAATTCCAGCGTATAACTCCAAAAAGGCAAAAAGTCAATTCTCACAAAGTATTTTTTTTTTAAAAATTGTTTTGAATATGAATTAGCTGCACTCTTCCACATTCCTAATAATAAGTATTAAAAAGAGGACTGTTGTTCCATATAGCTGGGAATGAGCAAGTGCAAATGCTGATGCAAGAGGTCTTTTTCAGCACAGATCATCATGATCACTATTTGGTTTGGATTAAGACAAGAAGGAGAAAAAAGGATCTTATTTTAATATAAGGAAATACATTAAAGTTATTCAGGAAAGCCTTACTGACCTCTTGACCTTGCAGAATGTAAATTGTAACACCCAGGTACATTATGTAAAATAAATAATTTTACAAATGCACATTTACATCTTACAGAAAAACAGTTAAAGCAAATGTTTGTTCATGCACTCTCCTTAAGCCACCAGCTTAGGTTCGTATCACAGATGTAACACTGGCAAAAGAGTATGGCTTTAAGATGGATAGTTAGCAGAAGAATTTCCTGACTGGTGTTTTTTTAACCCAATTTTTCTGTCTACTATAAACAACCCAGTGGTGCAGCAATTTTTGAAATGGCTGCCAAAATATTTATGGAGAATTTGGAAACTTAAAGTACTTAGCTGTCTCACATATACAGACATTATGTGGAAGGCATTTTTATGTTAAAAACAGTATGACTTGATGGTGGAACTATTTCCTGGTTAATTTTATTAAATTGTCTTCACAGTGAAGTGATAGATACTACATTCCCAGGTGGACTAAATGCGTACTACTGCCTTGGATGAAAATGATAATTAAAAAAGGAATATATACAGTGTGTATGGAATGCTATAAAAAGAACTTTTTGATACTGAGTGATATTATTCTTTCATTGCCATATCATGTTGCAAAGCAGTGCATAGTAATTTTAAAACTGAGGTGGGGAGATATTTGTATGGTCAATGACTACAGTAGGATCAAGAAAAGGCTAGAATGCTGTATCACACCCAAAATTCCCTTCATGGGCAAACAGGAAGCAAACTTATGTTCTTAAAAAGATCTGTGGACATTGTCCAAAAATCAACTTTTTAATCTGAGACACCTACCAAGACCAGGAACACATATTAAATCTATTCCTTCCTCTTCTTTTATTATCGTATGCTGAATACAAAAAGACAGCCTGAAACTGCTGCGAGTGCTTCAGGAGGACCAACCCTTACAACAGTGTATGGGCTCACAGAAGGCTGTCCTGCAATATGCCCCAAAGGTCCCCAGGAGGGCTGCCTGCACCATGTACCAGTTGTCACATTCCAAGTCTTGCTCATAGGCAAAACCCAAGCACATCTTATACAGTCAACCATTTTTTTGTTAGCATAACTCAAATCTTAAGAGTCTAATTAATCCAGAATTGTTACTGAAAAATAATAATACTGTTAGAATATTACTATACAGGAAAAGGCTCAATAATAGTGATAAACCAGTTTGAGCTGTTATTCACACATTGAATTTCTATCCCTTTTCCTGATGCTAATACTTGCACTGCTTTTTTGCATCCCAAGGCTTGTAGTTTCATTCTGGGTGTGCTGGAGTGTTAGGGTGAACTGGCAGCATCTGGAGTCCCTTCAGCAGGACCAACAGGATCTTCATGTAAATGCATTCTTCTTCCTCACCTTAGGATCCACTTGGAGTCATTTTATATTTGCTAATACACTTTTACGCCTCTGCTCTATCATCATCAATCTGTAGCTCCACAGTACTTCCAAATATTCCATACATGGTGCCTTCTATGTATGTTCAATGCTATTCTTTTCTTCTCTTCTCTTTGTTACCTCTAAAGCCAGGTTTGTCAGGTCTAGTGCTGCATTTCTTTATCTGACTATTGCTGAGTACAGCCATGGGGTCCCCAGTGCCAAGCCTGTGTGCCATCTCTTACCATCCCCTGCCTGTCCTCCTCCATGCCACATCCTGAACCTCCAGTTTTCAAAGCCTCTGCTACTGAACCAGGCCTGCATTTTTCTATACTACTTCATTATTTTAGAGTCATAAATATCTCATTCTCTGCATAGAATAACTGCTTCTTACTGCTATCTACATAAAACTATGGTCATACAATAAAAAGATAAAGGCAAAATAAACAGACACCTGGTTTTTTAGAGAAATTGCTGTTACAGCTAAACCAAGCAAAACAAAGTTGCTGTCAGGTCAAGAAAAGTTAAAAGAGAGGAAGCTTGGCAAGCATCTGTTCCAAGGCCTTGCAAATTCAGCACAATCCTGTGGCCCTCTATCAGAAATGGCAGTATTCCATTTCAAGTCCACATGGTTACAATGATCACCTACTTTTCACAGTTCCATTCTGATGTAGAAAGAAACACAAAATTCTGCCCTCTCTGTTTACCAACTGCTGACGTTGTTCTCATATTTCTGGCCAAAGACTACTTTTCATTCTCTAGCAACAAAACTGATGAATGATTTAAAGAGCATTTATTAAACAATCAATATTAATCAGCCAGTAGGTGGAGCACAAAGCTTGTGCATATGTTGAAAATAAAATATTACAGAAAGATTGGGAATAGATTGGAAACTGCTATAGATTTCCTTCCCCAGTTTCAACAGATGGATTAGCTATTTCAAGGTAATTCAAAATGCTGAACCAATGTAAGGTTTATTTTAAAATGCACATAGACAACTGCATTTCCAGAATGAACCAGCTATCTGCAGACAGTAACATCACAGTAAAATGGGACACACATTTTGCACTGAGCAGTAACAGCACAAAGTCTATAGTCCACAGCAAAGCTGACAGTTGGTATTTGGAAAACAGTGTGTTATAGAAACATAAAACATGATATCCTATTCATTTGCATCAAGTATGTGCTTTGTCAGTAGCTCTTATTTCCAGAACACTGTTATTTAAACAAAATATCTGCCAGCTACTGCCCCAGAGAATATTTGATTCTTAATCTGATCTTGAAATTGCAACTTCATGTATCAGTGAGACAATAAAGAAATTACTTTCTTGATACTCAGGCAACTTGTATTAACTGTAGGCTAGGGTTTTTGCAGTGTTGAAGTACTGCTGTTAACACAAAACTAAGGAGCTTGGTCAGTACAAGATATGCAAAAAACAGACAACATCAGGGGGTTTGAAAAAGATCTGTGATTTAAGTTACTGAGACTTTTATTTCCAAAGCTATCCTTGCTCCTTCTGAGCAAGTGATGTTTTTGTCTTTTACTACTACTAAACCAATTAACTGAGTACAGCTTGTAGAAGATGAGTATTTATTAGTGCTGAAGGTACTGCATTTTAGAAATATGGACAAGAAATCAACAGTAGACTGTCAGGGAAAATTTCATTACAAGTACATATGGAAAAGGTTGAAAACGGAAGACCTCAATCTGCAAGAACCTTGCAGGTCTTGTTAGCTTAAAAAGTGCTTTGGTACAACCTTGTTTAAAGGAGGTCTGCTGGTTGTTCCTGAATAGAAACACAAAGAAAACCTCACAGAAACATTTTCCTCCACAAAGCAATATGAAGAGAATGAATCTAAGTGACACAAGATTAAGGAGGGAGCAGAAATTCTCCTGTATCTTCACCAGAGCTTCTTTCTATACGGAATTTACTGCTTTTACTTTTTTAATAGAAAATTTGTAAACTTAAGGTTGACGCTAAATTTGGTTAAGTTTGATCAACTTCATAAAATTCTACAAAGAAATGACCATCCTGTAGATGAGAGGAGAGCAGTAGATATTGTCTATTTAGACTTTACTAAGGCTGCTGGTACTGTCTCCCCTATGATCCTCATAAATGAGATGCTGCTGTACAGGCTGATTTAGCAGAGAGTGAGGTGGAATGTAAGTGGTCTGAATGGTCAGACCCAGAGGGTGGTGATTACTGACACAAAGTCCTAATGAAGGCCAGTACATGGTGGTGAACTTTAGAAGTCAGTACTAGGCCAAATCTTTTTTAATGTCTTCATTAAATATAGAAACATAGAATCATTCTGGTTAGAAAAGACCTCTAGGATCATCGGCTCCAACAAGAAACCCAGCACAGCCAAGTCCATCACTAAACCACATCTTGAAATATACCACGTGCAACCACTCCAGTGGGCAGCCTTTTCTTTGCTTGACAACCCCCTTCATGAAGAAAATTTTCCTGATATCCAATCTAAACCTCCCGTGGTGCAATTTGAGGCCATTTCCTCTCATGCTGTAGCACTTGTTACTTGAGGGAAGGGACCAGCCTTGCAGCAAAGAAGGTCAATGGTATCCTGAACTGCATTAGGCAAAGCTTAGCCAGCATGTAGAGAGAAGTGATCCTTCCTCCCTGCTCAGCACTAGGCAGGCCACAGCTGAAGGACTGTGTCCAGCTCTGGGCTCCTCAGTACAAGAGAGACATGGACAGACTGGACACAGTCCAATGAAGGGCCACAGAGAGGATGAGGGGACTGGAGAATCTCTCTAGGAGGAAAGGCTGAAAGATCTGTGACTCTTCAGCCTGAAGAAGAAAAGGCTCAAAGGAATCTTATTTATGTCTATAAATACCTGGAAGGAAGGTGCAAAGAGGAGAGAGCCAGGCTGTCTCCAGTGATGCCTGCTGACAGGACTAAACTGAAACACAGAAGTTTCCTTTGGAATATCAGGAAACACTTTTTTTTTGTAAGGATGATGGGAATGACACAGATTGCCCTGAGAGGTTGTGGAGTCTCCATTCTTAGAGAAGCTCAAAAGTTTTTCCTGGGCAACCAGCTATAGGCGGAGTTCCTTCCCGAGTGGAGGTGTTCAAAAAGTGTTAGAAGACTTCAAGACGTCCCTTCCAACCTCAACCATTCTATGTGAAGGTTAGAGGTAGAAAATGGACTGTCACACTTCACAGTGCACTTGTTCATACTCTCCATATAAAAATGCAAAAGATGCAGAAAAAAATTCTCTTTTGAAATCATACACTAGCAATGCCAAGAATAACTCCTGATACATGCCTGTAAGCACTGGCAGGGAGATTTTTGGGTGCTGCCAGGTGAGAATGTGGAACTTAAGAATGTCATGCTACCCTTGAGAAACCATCATCATATCTAACACCTTTACAAGTGTAAGAAAAGTAATGGAACTTGGCTTATAGACTTGAGACATGATCTGAGGGTTGATCAATCAATTCCTACCTGCGTAACTGCCAGGAAAAAATATTTAGATTCAAGAAACTATTTCCAAATTACTTTCCTCCACATAGGCAGTGACCCTTCATTTTTAATTATATATGTCACAGCATATAATATTGTATGCACTTACTAACTTTCTTTCTAACATTAAACAACCCACTCCTTTTCAGTTATTAGGAGAAAATTTGTTACCACAGGCTTCCATTTGAACTGCTTATTGTGCTAATAATAATGCCATTCTCAATAATCACAAATTGAAACAACTTCATTTAATGAATACCATACCTAAATTTCTAAGTGGGTCACCTGAGTAACTTGGATTTATACTGTGTTCCTTAAGGCCACAATGAAATACATATGGAAATGTATTTATGTATCCATAAGTATTACTTTAACTACATCAGTCTGTCAAAAATATGCAGGCTGTCTGGCATTTGCTTTTACATTAGAGTATAATATTTCAAGACCAGTAATACAATAAACAGTGTTCATCTGAGATGTGTAGCATTACAGTGGTTCTGCTCCAGAAAATGAAATTAGGTATTTAATTTTTCAACTGAGACTCAGTTTATTATCTGCAAAGGTTGTGGGTCACACTCCATCTTTAATTTCTTGCAGGTGATTATATCTCCTCTTCCATTTCTCATTACATTTCAAAACATAAGTTGGTAGCACATACTGTCAGGCTGAAATGGCAATATAAACAATAGACACCACCTCTCTTATGAGTTATGAACATACGTCAATAAGTAAACATTGTACAACAGAAGTCATCTGATAGGGGAACTGTGGGGCACGAGCATTAATGAGTTAACAAGAGGCAGAGGAAGTTGGTCTGAGGCTAAGGGCTTGCAGGGAGGA
>JANPWX010000449.1:3235407-3253557 GCA_024734555.1 Trochalopteron elliotii | reverse complement strand
ATCTACTCAAAGTAACACTCTCACTGGGCTTTCCATCCTCTGCAGCGCAATAAACCGCAGGATGACCTTTAAAAGCCCCAAACACACCCGGGGTCCGAGCGAACGCGTCTTCGTGGGCAAACACCGCCCCGACCCCGCCTGCGGGTTTGCAGAGCTCTGCGGATGACTCTTAGGCCTGTTGAAGACTCGGAGTTAACGCCATAAACTTTTTTTTAAATTTTATTTTTTAAACGACAGGGTGCAGAAATAACAATAGCAACAGCAACAACCACCAAAAGATTTCTTGTCCATCAGTTGGTGCACAAAATTTTGAATATTATGGAAAAATTCTAAAATGTCCATAAATATAGTTAAACAAAGAAAAAACCACGCCCCCACCACCCAGTTTGTTCTTAAGATTGCAAAACTTTTTTTTTTCTTTTTTTTTTTTTTCTTTTTAAGCAAAGCAGGGTGTGTTGGGATATTGCCCTGCTTTGGATGAGGTGTCAGCAATAGGCTAAATGCCTTGGCAATTTCCTGGCGAGACATTTCTTGGCTGATGTATTTGAGCTTAAACAAATTCGTCCTTTTTTTTTTTTTTTTTTTTTCCAGTGTGCAGCTGTTCTATATCCTTGACTAAGAAGGTAAAAATAGTTCTCTGCATTTGTAAAATACTTTTCTCCACAGACCCCTCTCCCATATTTCTAGTACAGTTTGGGAAGTGGATGTTGCTGTCACCATTTTATGGTCAAGACCAGTGGTGGTCAGGTTGCCAAATGTGTTAAATATTTATAGTATCCCAGTTACTGCAGTTGAGAAGATGACCCTAAAATGGAAGTCTTTCACCTGTAGCTGGAAAACCAACCCCAAATTCACCACTTCTTTGCCCCGTCTGCTCTGTTGTGTTGCAGAAGGGGGAAAAGTGGTTGTCAATTTACCGCTGTGTGCTTTTCAACCCACACACACATTTAAAATTCCAAATTTGCCTAATAAAATGCACTGTTTCATTTAGGATGCAGTAGAAGACTTTATCAGGATGGAGAACTGAGGCACCCAAGCAGAACTGAGGCCCAGCTGGGAAACTGCAGAATTTGGGCCCATGTCACACCTAGAAAGATTGACGGTCATGGTCAACTCATGCTACTGACAGAATTTGAGCTTCCTTAGATTTACTGAAAGTTTTGATCTAACACAGCACAACTTGCAGCTTCACCTTAAGATATCTTCTGAGATTCAAAACTAAGTGTAGTGTTTCTGTATATTTCTGTCTTTCTTTTGTTTACTTTTTATTAAGTCTTCGTAGTCCTCCTTTGCAGTTATTGGATGATTTGTCCCCATGAGTAAACCTCACATCTTTCACACTCTAGGACAAGAAGGTGACAAGCTGAGGGCCATGTAATTCAGAAGTGTATGGTTATTCTGGGGCAGCAAGAAACCTGATCTTAAGTAGTTACAGAATGGAAAGTCCTGCTCTGGCAGCTGGTTTGAAAGAAGTTTCATAAATTTTACTTTGGGCTGGTCACTGATATTCCTGTGAAGGATAAAGATCAGCTCTTAAAACTTCGTGGGATGGATTCTAAATTTATTACAAATTCTATTTGAAGGCTGGAGCATAGCTGTGCTGCTGCAGAAACCTATTTTTCTTTCCTTCTTGTTCCAGTGGAGGATTAATCTGCTGATGTCCTATAGTTTTTCTCCAAGCTGTGTAGGCAACTGCATGGGAGAAGTTAATGTTCTGATTATTTTAACCATTCCTGCCTGGAATTTGTCACTCTGCCTATTTATGTACATAGAAAGAGGAAGAAAAACTGCTCATTTGCCCTTAATGTGATATATAGAGAGAGCCATGGAAATCTTTTCACCTTCTTCCTGAGGCTGAACTAATGATCACATCCTGCATCTTCTTGAGAGAGCATCAACTGATGCACCAGTTAAACCCTGGTAAGTCTCATATTGGAAAACTGTTGTGTACCATGTGGTACTTTAGAAAAAATCAAAAATTAGATTTTGAGAGATACAAAAGAGACAAAGTTGTTCAGAATTTCACAGGCAGTTGAATATACTCCTCTCAGTTACAGGTTCTTACTACCATTTAGCTATTAATTTTTAAAGAAAACATTGGATTAAAATGTGTCTTAATCCCTACTCCCAACAAACATTGGTTCTTCCCAACAAATCTTAGTAGCAAAAGCTATTTCCAGTGTATTCCAGCTTTAAATAGAGGTGGAGGTGAACCACATTATCAAGACAAATTTGGAACATTGTTTTGTACCAGTGTAAGGTGCAGCTGAACAATGTATTCTGAAGATCCTTTAGACAGTGTATTTCCCAGTGGTGCATTGGAAGCTGAGGTTTCATTCATTCAGCCAGATCACAAACAATTTAAATTCTCTAATGTGTCTAAATTCTCTAAATATGTTGGA
This sequence comes from Trochalopteron elliotii, assembly GCA_024734555.1. Lineage (NCBI taxonomy): Eukaryota > Metazoa > Chordata > Aves > Passeriformes > Leiothrichidae > Trochalopteron > Trochalopteron elliotii. The sequence goes on along the minus strand of JANPWX010000449.1, from coordinate 3,251,155 downwards.
CTTTTCTGAACTATTTTTTTTTGTTAGACTATCAGATCCAGTTTTAAGATACAAAAGCAGTGGAACTGAGTGTGTGAAATCTGTAAGTGCCTCATAGTTTTAATTAAGCTTCTGTGGACTATGTTTAATTTTCTTCTTTTTCATGCCATTCTCTTGTACATTGACTTTTTTTTAGGGATAAAAATCACGGAATGATTTTTGAATGATAGTCTCAGTACATGTGTTACAATGGGTGGGCTACCAGTGAGACCAAAATACTGCTGTTATTCTCCTGGTAAAAGATATTCTATGTAATACAAAGTAGTAACTTAAAATAATGTTTTGTTAGTTTCCTATTTTGAACTTACTTTGATGACATATTCCAAAATTACCTCCACAGCCTGTTCTAGTGCACTATCACCACAACAATACAAACTCCTTAATTTTAATGATAAAAAACTTGATAAAAATTTGAAAACATCAAGTAATACTATTTTTTCTTTCAAGTAGCCCAGAACACTTATGCTAAATATACACAAATGCTCAAAAATAGCATATAAGAAAATCTGACAGAGTTTATCACAATGAAAATATATATGTTTGATGTGTCACATAGAGGTGATAAGCAGTAATTTTTCTCAGAATGCAAGTACTAGTATTTAAAATCTTCTCTGCAGTTGAAATGTGGTTTATTAAATCCAGGCAGTAAAGGAGTGATGTGTTGGCTGCCCTTTGTGCTGTAGACATTCCCAAATAGTTAGATCAGGCCTTCATAGTGTACAATTCTTTCCACAGAAATTTGAAACCCATCAAAACATTTGCATTTCTTCAAGTAAAAGATGAACCACCACTTTAGTGTAACTTCATTTATTTGTCTTAATATTTTTTTGTTTGGTTTAGGAGAGACTGTCATAAATAATGGCGAACCTTGTTCACCTAAGGTAAGATTTTCTATTACTTTGTTCACATAAGATAATGAATGTAACTGAATGATTTCTGAGAAAAATGACAGATGTTTTAAAAATATGGATTGCCTTATTCAAGATAGATATGAAAATAGAGAAGAATCAGGTATTTTCAGATAGAGAAAAGTAACTACATTGAAATTCTAGGAATTCAGTATATTAGAACATTTTTGTGTTAATGTCATGTATCACAGCTCAGCTGTTATGTCATATTTTTAATCTCATCTGCATGACTTTAAATGCAGAGTAAGTATTGTTTTTGGCAGAGTCAGTTTTTGCTTGAATTGCTGAGATCAGACTTAATTGCTTGTTTCATGTTGGCTTTTGTTAAAGATAAATATTGATTAAAAATATTTGCTTAACAGTGTTTAATTGAACATCTGGTGAGTAGTTGTGATAGCCCTGGAACAAGCCATACTTTCAAGTGTTCTATTTATAAGTTTCTAGAGATCTGTTTATAACTCTTGCATAACTTTTCTTCCTTTATTTTAGGCTTATTTCAAAATTAAAGAAACATATTCTTTTACTTCTCTACTATTCTCCAGGCACAAAATGAAATTATACTAGTAATTCAGAAGCCTTTTTTTTTTTAAATTCCTTTGTTAAAAGTTTTTTGTAATTTTTACTTTTACTTTTTAAGAACAAAAATCAGGGAAAAAACCCTGTTCAGTGCTTGCTGGTGTAGTAACAATTCCAGAAAGAGAAAACTGGAGAAGAAAAGAACAACTATGTTGAAGATGTATTCAAATCTAAATAAGTTCTGGTTTTTATTAAAATCTTGACATTTCTAAGGATAATTTTTACATTTGAAAATGCAATATGAACATACTACAAATGATTTGCTGAGATTATGAAATCATCAAAGACTCATACAAAAATATGTTGCTTGGTCTTTTGACAATGACACATATTTTGGGAATTACTTTTAATCATTTCTTTAAGTGATGATTCAGAGGCATTCCCTTATTTTATGTCATATGGCACCATGGAAGAAAAACTTTTAAATATGCAAATATAATTTTGAAATAACAGTAATGGGTGTAACTACTTTTACTAATGCTATTATTGTTACTGTTTCAGATAATTGTGTGCCCGTGAATACTGTCCCTTTATTCTTTCCCCTAAAAAAACTTCTAAAATATTTTTTTAATGCTGAATTGGGTCTGCAAATCGTCTCATGACTGCTTGTGTGCATAAGGTAAAAACTTATGCAAGTATTTCCCTGATCAGCATCTAAATAATGAATTTAGGGATTTTCAAGAGTAAAAGTATTTTGCTAATATTTGGTAAATCCAAAAGCCTGCTCCTTTCCAGTGAAAATAAAGTCCTTAGCATTTGAGATGTCTGCTGGGTGTGGTGATTCCTAAAATGCAGGATTTGCAAATTCTTGCCTCCCACTTACAGTGCTCACAAGTAGAATACCTCACCAGAAATGGTGTTTGTTTGTTTGTTTTTTTTAATTTATAGAGGTTATTCTTCACCTCTCACACTACTTTTTTCTTGTGAGGTATGGCTAAGCAGAGGACATCTAATTGGTTTTGGTCTCGCCTCAGTTGATTATCACTTGATACACCTTTTAAAAAACAGGTCTTGAAGGAAGTCCTGTGAAGCAATCTACTTCATTTTGACAGACTGAGCTATTTTATGTGTGCTTTATGTTCAATTTATTTCCCCCTCCATTGTTTGGTACAACAGGACACAAGGAGTGTTGGAGCTGTGGAGGAACCACTCCAAGCAGAAGAGAAAAATAAATCTGCAGATATTTCAAAACAAAAAGAACAATGCTGCTTTGTACCATGTGATGCTCAAGCTAAAATTTTACAAGGGGACAAACATTACATGTGCAGTATGTATTCATAAAGAATACTTTCAGTGATAAGCTGTGCAGTGTCATGCTATGCAATCCTCTCCTCTCCTCTGCTACGCTATGCTGTGCAAATTTATTTTTTAATCCTCTTGAGCACACGTGACAGCCTTGTGACCCTGCTGCCCAAACTGTGTATTGTCCAGAAAATCTGGGGTACCCTGTTTTTGGGATGCAGCTGGTGTGACAAAGTATAACCATTGGTGAAGACAGGAAAATCCAAGCAAGTGCACAACCTACCTAGATCTGTTACCCTCTGAATGTCAGTATCTCTCTCAATTAGAGAGGAAGAGGATGATGTTTGTTGCCCATTTAAATGTCATAGCTGGATGTGGGGGTGTAAGTGGGAGGTAGTTAGTTAGTTAGTTAGTTAGTTAGTTAGTTAGTTAGTTAGTCAGTTACGTGGGAGTAAATGTGTACTTTACCTTACCTTTTATAGAGGCTTACACAGGATAATCTCTATTCACTACCTTAACAAACTACAGAGCAAATTATACAACCAGCTTCCAAAAATAATTGTGTAAATCCTTGGTTTTCACATATGATTCAAATATATATATTATTAATTATATGCCACTATGATGAAGATCATGACTTTTAGCATCAGGGCAAAAACCAGGAGTCATACAATGAATGAGCAAATGTAAGGTGACAAGAAACGTTGTATATATCTGTCTTTCATCATATGCGTTTATATTTCTGTGATATCCATTAACTGGTTGTCCAGTTTACCCAAGGATAAGATTAATTTTTTCTTCAAAATGTGAGAAAAGCCATCACTTCTTAAGATGTCTTTACTGCAATTAGAAAGTCTGAGATTTTTTAACACCTTTGGCTTTAATCTGTGGTCTCTGTATTACTTTCATTTCACTTTTAGGTGCTGTAAGGTAAAACATTTTCAATATTCACTTAGATGTCCTAAATAAGTATGTTGTCATTTAGTTGAAAATATTTCTAGAGTTATGAAAACAAAGTGGATGAACATATTTCTTTTGAAGGAAATTTGCAGAACTCTCTTGCTGAATATGCCAGAAGTACAAAAAAACTGGTAAGAGACATGATGGATGATCAGCAGTCTTCGTTGGATTACCTTTCTAATCAGGTACTTTTTCTCTTTATAATAAAGATTTGTATTTGTTATTTCTCACAGCAGGTGTTGTCTTTCTGAGGAAAAATAGGGCTCATTAAACCATTAAATTGTCATCAAACCAGTAGGATTAGACTGTCTTTATCACCAGTCCTTGTACCTCTGGTAGGGTGTGAATTACATTTCTATGAGGAGTGGTAAGCACCCCGTTTCACAAGTTAGTGTCATACATTGCAGTAGTGAAAGTGGAGGACCATTCCCTCACATTGGTACAAACTACTACACATCACAAAAATTAACTTCAGATTATGTTTACTAGGAGTCAGAAAAAATCTTTAGAATGTAAAATTTCTCATTGCAACCTAATTAAAGATCTTTTATTTGAAATTGCAGGTAAATGAACTCATGAACAAAGTGGTTCTTTTGAACACAGTAATTTTGAGAAAACATCTGGATCCACTTCCTTATAAAGCAGTTCAATCTCATGGTAAGTATTTTTCAGATGTAGTCTTGACACCTTCCCTTTATCTTTGGATCTTGAAAAGGATCTAATTAAACCAAAGGTAAGCAATTGTAACATTGACATTTATCCTGTGTTAGTAACATATAAACTCTGGAAATTTAAGAAACTGTTTAAAAGTGTTATTATAAATATCGCTTTAAATCATTTGCAACTGACAGCTCTGGGCATCCTATTTAGCATGCTGATTTTTATGTAAAATACCAAATATGATTATCAGCTAGTAAGTGATCTGAGGCTGCTGAATGGCATGCTCGTTTGCAATGAAATAAAGTGTGCTCTGCATCTGCAGTATCCTTACTCAAATGGAATGTTTTTCATGTATACTTCATGATGGAAAGGCTTTTACAAGTATTACTACAAATATCTGTGGGAAAAAGACTTCATTTCTCAGATGTTTTTTCACGGTACAGGTGTTATAAATAAAATGAAAAAAATAATCTGTTAATTGACCCAGATACATAATCTTTAATTTCATATAGGTATGTATCATATCTATTAAGATTAGAAAGAACTTTGTCTATAGTGTCATTTGTACTTAGAAGCTGAATGGTGTTTAGAAAATTTTAATTTACAAGATAAATTCATGACAAAGCATGATTTTAAAGTTTGTATGAGAAGAAAATTATATTTTAAATAACTAATGCCAACAAGAAAAGTAATATTCCTGTATTAATCTGTATTTTTATGAAATGTGTTTTGCTAATGAACTTCCTTGAATGCCTTTTGTCTCTAGGTTTGGACTGCACTCATATTAAAGATACTGTTGGTTCAGTTTCAAAAACTCCAAGTGGTCTGTACATTATCCATCCAGAAGGATCAAATTATCCTTTTGAGGTATGTACATTTATTATTATAGTCACAGTTTGCTTGAGAATATGCATTTAGAATATTTTAATAGACTTAAAGTGTTTTCCATGACAGTTCCTCAACAGATGAATGAAAAATGTAGTAAATCATCTGCACGTGTCTGCTATTACTATAATTTTGACAAGTTTCTTATTTTCTACAGAGAAATTTAATCGCTGTCATAAGAACCAATTGTCAGTTTTTATGTGCAGTAAAAAATACCAAACAGGAAAACCCAAGGTGTTTTCTAGCACCTCTTTTGGATATGGAGAAGAGCTGTTCTTTTCTGTTTTAGAGATGGAAAACTGAAGTGCGATTGACTGATCCATTTGGCTTTAAAGACAGGACTTTTAGACTGTGAGTGATTCTGCTGTATAACATTGCCTTCTCTTGTGATGGGACTCTGCTGATGCAGAGTTATCCAAGTGTAGGTGCAGATGTGCCTTGGTTTGAGGAGTAGATGCTTAGCTCTTGTCTGAGTATCATTACAATCCAATCTTGAGGCACAAAGGCATCTAAAATTCTGGTTTTCCCATACAGTTTGCAGGGTTTATGTTCCTAAGATGAGAATATATCTCTAAAACAAAACGCTGTAATCATGCTTCCTATCGCTGCCTGCACTTCATGTAATTGCTCAGATTAATAGCACTCATCTAGAAGAAGGGAAATTTGGGTTAATTTCCTCAGACTCAGAATATTAAGATCCTTGCAAAAACAAGGAATATGTTGTCTTATGTGTTTATTTCCACTTCAGGTTGTTCCATTTAGAGTAAGCCTTATGCATAGTGGAAAGGCAGATATGGCACTTTCAAACCTTCAAGTTTGCCATGTGGATTGAGATCATTATTTTTTGAAGAAAAAATGAGGAATTTAAGCCAACTAATAACTAGCAAAGTTTAATATCTAACTTTATAGTGTTCCTTTATATATAACAAAGGAAGGATTAATCCCTTTATCTCTAGCCAAGAGGAGCCCTTCAAAATGCTACAAAAAGGAGCTTACACTGGTTAAGAAGAGGTTTCAGAATTATGCTGACATCTGAAAAAAAAATATACTTGATTCTACAACCTTTGATATAAAAACCTGTCATTCTCTCTATACAATGCAATGAGCTCAGGAAAAAGATCTGTAACTCATCAACAAGTCCCTTCCATGTAAAGGAAAGGCAAACACATGTTGCAGTGTTCACAGAACAACCATATTTGTATTATGAACAAAATGCTAACATAGCAAAAAAATGTATCCATTTCAGAATTTCTTCTGGATTGAAGGTGATTCCAGAAATACAAAAGAAAAATCATAGCAATTTGATTAAAAGAACAAAGTAACAATAAATAATGAGAAGAATATTTGCAGTCATGAGTGTCCCATTTCTTGTCTGGTAAATGTTGCACAGAACTTAAAAGACAGTGCCAAAAAGCTCTCAGAGAAAAATATCTAAAATATGTGTTCCATAAAGAATTTTATTTTAAGGAAAACTATTTAATGTGAATACTTTCATGTGCTGAAGCATAAAAGGAGTACAAGAGAAATGATAGATAGAGAAATATATCAAGATACTAAAATATAAACAAGAAATTATAAAGCATCTTTTAGGAGCTAATAGTCAAGAGTTCTAAATGTTCTGCAGACCAGCAAAATAAGAAAAATTACAGTGGCAGAAAACCATAGGAAGAAATTAAAAAACAGGAAACAAACCCAACATGAAACAATTTATTTCAATGAGGAGCTTTGTAGCAATAAGATGCCTTTTTATGCAGTGGAACCTTAATGAAAATGTGTTCAGAATAATATGCATAAAGATGTCAGTTAAATACAAGCTATTTAGACAATGTGATCCCATTCTTATTTTTCATGTTTGATACCCCATGTTTCCAAAAGTGAGTATAGATTTTGATGCTTAACTTAGGTTAATTGAACTCCAAATTCCAGGAGCAATAAGAATATCTACCTTTACTGGTAGCAGCAGGTTACTATTACCTCAGAAAGTTACTCTCAAATAGGCTTTTGCATGAGCATTTATTCATGAGGTGATTAAAACCAATTTCACTTTTGAAAAAATGAACCATGACCCATTTCTGATGCATTTTTCAATCAGTAAATTTAGATCAGTGATATTTTTCAGTTGGATCAGACAAACTAAACAGTTGTTTAGAATATACCTCTTATACATGCTGCAGTTGGAAAGCAAAGAAATATTCATTAGAAGTGTCCTCCTTCTCATTTAGTTTAGGTTGTGCCTGGCACCCTTCATACCTTTCATGATATGAGAATATGAGAATGTAAAGAAGATTAACTATTATAAGGCTTTACAATTGCAACATTTCCATAAGGGATTGAGAAAACTACACAGCTATAACTGTATTTTTCTGTATCTATCTAATATTTTTATTTAGCTGGTGTATGTATTGGTGCTATATCTAACTGGATGATGGCCTCTCATGTAGAACCATATCTGCTCCTTCTGTGACTTATCAACACTCCCACTGATTTATATTGGACCGAAGACTGATGTGAGCAAGTGGGCTCCTCATAGTATTTCTGACTCATAGTCAGAGGAGTAGCCAAACATGCAATCATCTTCTCAACACAGTGCATGAGGCAATGGGATTATTTTGAATGAGGTTTAGGTATTTTCATCTAAATATTCATTTTGGAATCTTCTATATTTCTTTTTATTCCAGTTCTGTCCTCCTTGCGTGACTGAAATAAGCATGTGATTCTCCAGGGAGTAAAGGTCACAATTTTTTTCATGCACATGAACCTCACTATGATTCATTTAGTATTTATTTTGCAAGAATTGCTCAAAGTATCTTACTTGAAGATCCAAGATCCCTCAGGTCGTATTAGACCAAATTGCAGCTCTGTCCTGTTGCTTTGTTGTCATTCATTGAGAAGATATTGTTAAATAACAGAGGCTCTGACTGGCATGTTGATGTTTTCCTGCTAAGGAGCAAGTCTGGTTTCCTGAAAAATATCTGGCAACTACAGGCAATGGAGGTGCAACATATAATGCTCATTCTGACACAAATTTGTTTGAGGGTTAAACAGACTTACACCTAGTTTCCACTTTTATCAGCTGGCTAAGACTGCAAATCTCTCTTCTCTGGAACATGTTTCATTTTGTACACTTCCTGTAGCATCAAAAAATTTTCTTACTTTATTCCATCACTTGTGCATTGGCTTAATGTTATCACAGCCAACAATATGTTCTGAACTTTTGTTACGACAAGAAGCTTACTGGCTTGCTACCTATAAGCAGGTTAATTCTCCTGATATTCGTCACATTTGGAGACAGAAAATGAGCCCTTGTTTTTGTAGTGCAGTGTATAAATGTGCAAAATTATCTTTCTACATTAGATTCCTAGACTTTATATTCCCAGTTACAACTGATCAAGATTTGGCACTGCAGATATACTTAGGAAAGTCAATTACATATCTTGAGTTAGATGGGCTGAGGAGAAAATGTGCTATATAATGTGATATTCCAAAGCAGAGCAGATGGCAGCTGGACCACTGCCATTTGACATACTGCTGGGCACAAATTTTAGCAAAGACTCAAAAAGACTCATAAATTTGAGAGCTGATCTTATGTGTTCAGTGGTACTGCTCAGTTGCAGGCAGTTATATGTTCACATTGAGACTTTGCTGGATGGGGGCCACTTCTTATGTAGAGGTTTTTGCTGCTGCAAATTATTGTTATATGCTGGGTTATTGCTATCACCGTTTTCCATTTCCTCACCCTTATTAAAGGCTTTAAATTTCCCAGGCACCACAAACAGTATTTTCTGGAAGAAGGCACGATGATGATGGAAAACATATACAAAGTTGTGTCTATTTTGCTTTGCTGAAATAAAGGTTAATCCAGTGTTGCTACCTGTATCGATGATATTTTGCTGATTGATACATGATCCATTGCAAGTTGCTTCCCTTTCATGCTATAAATGTTACAGTGACATTTATCAAAGCTTATTTATTATATCTTTTATGAGCAGACTGTTACACACAGCAGTTTCTACTGGTTGAAGAATTACCCAAATCAAACCATTCAACAAGAACATATAAGAAAATAACTGCAGCTTCATTTTTTTATTTTCTTAGAGCTTTTTTTTAAAGATATTTGAAAAGTATGTTACTTGGCAAAATTCTGAATAATCCACCTTTATTTAATTAAAATGTGTTTTTCATAAGCTGCTTCAAGAATGCCTAATCATGTCTATGTCTATTTTAGGTTTTGTGTGACATGGATTTTCAAGGAGGTGGATGGACTGTGGTTCAGAAAAGAACTGTTGGAATTGTTCAGTTTCAGAGAACATGGTCTGAATATCTGGATGGATTTGGTGATCTTAATGGTATTAATTTTAAATACTCTAAAAGTGCTTTTTATCCCACATTTCTCCTGTTTTTATGCGAGCTACTTTCCACTAAATTGTGTGGTAGTTTTAGTAGTATGAAGTTCTTGTTTCTTAAAAGTCTTATTTTTACTTAAGGATCTTTTTTTCATCAAATCAGTTCTGTGATCTTCCCAATAAATGACTATCAACCCACTAGAGCCTTTAGCTATTGTAATCTCACAAGAGTGTTTAAAATATTATACTTTCTGCTTGAAATAATTCATAGATTGTATTTCCTTTCTTTTCAGATTTAAAAAGAAGTGCCTTTGTTGGTTTGAATCACTTTTGCAAAATATTTCCTTAGAGCAGAGAAGAATCAATATTTCACCACAGGGCATGCAAAGTTATATACAATGGAAATATTTCAGTAGTTTATACCAACACAATTGTAATATCAATTTTTTATTGCCACCTTTAATCCTGCAAATCTAAACCCATTTGCTTTTTCAGAAGTTTTTCTGGGATTACAATGGAAGCATGCAGCTTTTCTGTACAAAGAAGTGCAAGCTCATATGAGGCTACAAGTGTGATTTATAGAGGCAGCAAATCTCTAGAACAGGGCTTAAATTTTCAGAATAGGGTTTGCAATTTTTTTTGCATTTCATAGAATGCTAATATTTATCATTTCTCAGTATTGCCCTTAGGAGTGCTACTGAGTTCTGTTCATGCAAGTGGATCTTTAGCACATCCAGTTTTTGTGGTCTTCTAAGATGTGTTGCAGATGAATATTTGAAATCTATCATCTGGACAATTTTCTAAAAAATAGCACATAGAAAAAAATTATGCACACATGGGAATTCTTAGGGATTTCCTAAGGAAGTAGGAACATTACTCTGTTCCATCATTAGTCTTTCAAAGGAATATAAGCCTATCATCCAACTTTTATTGCATTTGGTTCAGGAAGGAAAGTAAAAAAACAGGAACAATCACTTTCTCTTTTACAGTTTCAATTTCTAGACTATATATTATATTTCTCTTTAAGGAGAATTTTGGCTTGGACTGAGGAAGATTTTTGACATAGTAAATCAAAAAGCTACTCATTTCAGTCTTTATGTGGATTTGGAATCAGAAAACGAGAAGCATGCCTATGCATCATATGATGGATTTTGGATAGAGGATGAAGCATGTTCTTTTAAGATCCATTTGGGGCATTATTCAGGAAATGCTGGTAAGAACTTCCTTCTTTGAAGTATTTAAAGGTAGTTGTTCCCTTTCTTAATACGAAAAAATGCATTCAAAAGAATAATAAGTAACTTTAAAAAATTATTTCTAATGTGTTTTTCTCTGGTATAAATGAACACTTATGCAGATAAATTTTTAATTGCATGATGATCAGTTATGCCTGTAATAAAAAAAAAAAAAAAAAGAAAATTGAATGGGATATATATAAAATAAATAAAGGATTTTGTGGGTGTTAGTGTTTATTTACCTAATTTAGAATTAGATTTATTTACCTAATGGTACAATTATTTAGATTGTCATTATTTCATTACATTTGTTATTGGCAGTCTTCCTTAATGATGCTTTGGATAATTCAGAGGTGCCCAGATAGTCATGTACGAAGGACAGAGAAAGAAAGTCTCTAAAACAAAGCTGGCCTACAGTGTGTAGCAGTTGCTGGGTGATGCATAGACACAAATTAATTCCAGACCTTCCTTAATAGCATAAATATGCTAAGCGTGCAAAGATTTGCATTAAGCATGGCATCATGTCTTACTGCTTTTTTCCACCTTATGCAAGAATGGTCTTTATTGTCAATGAAATAGTTACTCTCTAAAGGTGTTGGTGCTTTACTCTGTATTTGAAAAATACTGTTTCTTCAGTAAGTTCTTTAGTAAAACAACAGAGACAGTAACAACTGACCTTTGTGTTTTAACAATTCCATCTTGTTTCATGACTCACTCTGGGGCTTTGGGCATGTTACTGGAAAATCTGAAGTTACAGCCCTTTTTGTTTACTTTTATCATTTCTTCCTCTGTCTTTAAGAACAGAAGTCTTTACCTTCATAGCCAGCATGCATCGCTAAAAGCAACAAAAATACAAAGACATTTCATTGAATTTCAAGTTCTTCCATATTTCTCAGTATTTTATTCTTTTTTTCCTGCATCTTTAGCACTTTTACAGCTCGTTAGCTGTAAAAGTTGAACTGCTTTTGAAGAATTCTACTTTTCTAATAATTTTAGAGGAAAAGTGTGCATCAAGTAAGAAACATTTCTCTGTAAATGACTTTTTTTATTGTTCTGTTTTATCTGTTGTACTTAGGTGATGCATTTAGAGGATATAGAAGAGAAGATAACCAAAATTCCATGCCTTTCAGCACTTTTGATGTTGATAATGATGGATGCAGGCCAATGTGCACTATTAAAGGACAGCCAGTAAAGAGCTGCAGTAACACCAGTGATAACACTGGGTGGTGGTTCAACAAGTGTGGCCTTGCAAATCTTAATGGTGTTCTTCGTTACACAGGTAGACTCCTTGCATCTGGGATTCACTGGGATACATGGACGATGAACAAAAAACCAGTCAAAATTAAATCAGTTTCAATGAAAATTCGGAGAACCAATTATCCATATTTCCATTAATGTATGAAAATAGAAATATCTCTCTCTGTGCAATTATGTGGAGGGATGTATCACTACAATCATAAATACCTTTCATCTTCACTTGAACAGTTCAGTCTTCAAACTTTATTAGATATTTCTATAATACAGTTACTCATTTTTATTATGAAATGTTAGGATTTATAGTGTTCCAGCTTGAGAAAGAAGGTCCTGAGAAAAACTGGGTTTTCAGAAAAAGGAATAAGTTGAGTGTTTGTCAGCTTTTATTGAATTGCCTCTTGGAAAATCTCAGAACCAGCAGAAAAAATTATAAAAAGAAGTGTAATGCTGACTTTTGAATGTACTCTTTCTATGCTCTCCACATATCTAAACTGGCAAGAAGTTTCAGCAAATTTTATTTGAAAAAAAAATCTACCTGCCATTTGCATCGTAATATTTTGGAAAAATATTTCATCTTAAGTTAAATTTCCAGAATCAGTTTTTCTTTCTATATTCCCTATCAGGTAAGATAACAATTGTTCAATGTATAAATAAGGTTTTGTATATCATTAGGGCCCAATTTTTATACAAGGTTGATAGCAACATTCAAGAACTATAAACAGTTTTATATTTAATTTTCACAGTCAATGTATTTCATAATCCAATTTTGACTCTACCATTGTGTATTTCACAATTGACTATAAATTAACATTTTTTTTTCGAGGAAAACATGCAGCTTTTCATATAGCCTTTGCAATTTTAATTTTTGGATATATGGGCCTGATCTTATGTTTTTCATTCTTAGTGGCTTTCACTTTGTGAATGATCATGTAGTAATGAATAAAACCAACTTAAGTTGTGTAAACACATTTAAAACTAAGGATTGTGAATTCTTTGAATTTCTGTCAGTAAAAATGGTATAATATCAATAAAAATGTGAATATTGTCAGCACAGTGTTTCTGGAACCCGGCATCAAATCTGTAGCAGCTAGGCCTGGTATTTCTCATCTTTGCTTCAGTTTCAGCAGACCAGCTCTGTAGTAGCATGTGGAATGAAAATAGTTAAAACCTCCATGAATTTCCTCTTTGCTGTTAACCAAGCATTAATATAGTGAACAGAAACCATCATCGATTCAGAACCACCAAGGTTTAGGACTTCTTCCCAAAGATTTATGTAGCCATAGGAGGAAACAAAGCTTTTCATAGCGTATGTTACAAGGCTAAGGGGGAGAAAAGATCTCCTCTTTTCTTGTATGTTTGACTAGTCTTTAACAGTTGGAAGTAAAAAGTTGCTAAAAGCAGAAGGTTTCCTCTCTGCCAGAGGGAAACTGAGGACTATCGTTATGGGGAGGCCTACAGGAGAAGCATGGTAGGATGTAGCTTGAGGAAAAATATCACAGGCCTTGAAGAGGCATTGTGAGAGAGGGGATAGGTCCTGCTCTTGCAGGAGGCTGAATTCTCTGAGCACAGTTGGGGTTTATTTTTGTCAGACCCTGGAGACTTTGAAATTAGAGGTGATGAAATTGTCTGTACACCCTCTTCAGTCTGCCCTCACACCAGCCTGATTATGAGTGCAACTGCTTTGAACAGCAGCCTGGACCCAGCAGACTTATAAAGGTAGATCTTTAAATGAAAGAGCTTCTGCACTAAGATTAACAAGAACTGGAGCTTAAAAAAGGATATTAATACTGGCTGCAAGTCTGGATGTTGTCACTGTATTAGGGCTCTTATGTCAGAAAGAGTCCTCAGCCTGTGGCACAAGAATCCTACCGGAGAATGCCAGTGGGTAAATTTCATGGAAATGTAATGACTTTAATGAAATCCTCAAACTTCGATGGCCTCTGTTCTGACAACCAGGTCTGAGCCTGTGAGCAGGAGTCTAAGTAGGTACTTTGGATGTATATAGCTATATTCTACTGACACCCTGAGGCTGCTCTTGGCTTAGTTAGAATTTCTGTTTAAAAATGAAGATGGCAAATGAAGATTGCAGACTTGTGCTGGCAGATATTACCACATTTAATTATGAGGTTTTATTTCCCCATTGTCAGCATTGGCTAGATTAGCTGGCAGCAAAAAATCTTAAAAGGAGATGGGCCTGAAAAGATAATTAGAAATTAAAGAATCATTCTTGCAAATAAACATTGTTTTAAAATGTAGAGTATGCCTAGAAAATCAAAGTGCTAGAGATTAGTTGGCAGCTTCCTGGTGCATATCTGAAATGCAATGACAAGAGGACATTTTCCGTGTGATAGATGACTATTGTCTTCAAAGGTTCATTCCATTTCTTCCCTAGTAACAAAAAAACTGGGAAAACAAATAAATTTGTAGTTAAACGTGGAGAATTTTCAAGGACATTAAACTGTTTCCAGGGGCCTATGTTTCATATTTTCAGCTGATGGTTCCCTACTGTCATAAGATAGCATAAGATTTGTGTGGCCATGTATTTAGGACTGGTAATCAGTTGGTTATTTCCCAACAGTCTTATTTCAACTATAATATAAGGAATATGTAGGGTGTAGCATATTAAGAGAAACCAATAGAGTGTTTTAAATAAAGAGTACCTTGGTTTAACTGCACTTAATATGTACTCCAGGAATGATGCTTCAAACTATGAGAAGTTGCCATTCAAAGATACATAATCTCTGATGCTACAAAACTGCGCTTCTTTGTTTTCTTTTTCCAATAGTACGTCTTCAATTTGTACATCTCAGTTTGGTGAACTCAAATTGTTTAGTTATTTGATCATTCTGGACACAAGAAACATTTCTGGTGATTTTAATTTTGTTTTGCATGTCTACCTCTAAAATATGCCCTGCATTCTCCCATTGCCAAAGCAAAAGCCAGCAGAGACAATCCCTTGGCATGGGAGAACTGCTTTGTGGCATTTCTGTTGGTATGGTTGCATGGAGAATGTAAGTTATGCACAGAAAGGGTACTGGAAACCTGCACACCCCATTTCCAGGCTGGGTATTGAGCTGCCAGGTGGTCTGATGTATAAGGACAGGATGCACTTCATTTAGCAGCTCATTGTAAAATGAGTTAAAATTGGGAAAAGAAAGGCATCTATGGCTTTCAGTGAACACAGATTTTGCTGACATGTTCTATATTCATTGATCAGAAGTTGTTACTTTACATGCAGTAATGAATATTTCTTATACAGTACAGTGGCAAATACGGTACAGTGCCAAATGACACTGTACTATTCAGAACTGTACAACGATATAATACAAGTATGGAAGGGTTTGGTCCTTAATTACAGAAAGCTTTTTTGCTCCATCGTTTCAATTTTTGGCTTTGTATGTGTCTGTGTGTGTAGAAATCACACATGAGCAGACAAACACAGGTCTGTATTTCCAGTGCAATTCTCAGTGAGACAGAAGGTTGCTAATACCCGTATCAAAGGGGCTCACAACCATACATTTTCCATGCATTATCCTCCGTTGCCTCAGCTTTTCTTAAGGCTTGTTTTTGTTAGACAGCCTCGCCTGTGTGGCCCCTGCCTAGGACAGCCTGCCACAAGCACAAACGCCAAAACTGTCGGATCAGATGA
>JANPWX010000449.1:3150830-3235007 GCA_024734555.1 Trochalopteron elliotii | reverse complement strand
CACTGATCTTTGCTTTCCATGAGAGAACCCTCAGAGCTATGCCCATTAGAGTTTCCACGTACTCTCGTTTTCATTATTTACTGTGTACAGTGCCGTGCAATGGTTTAGGGGGGATTTTATATTTAGCTTTAGGGACGAGGGGCTCATGGCAATGAATCTTTACACAGAAAAATTTGGTAAAGATAGCAGTTGTTTGCACACATTAAAAATGGACTTGAATGGATTAATGGAAGATGAACCTCTAAGATCATCGAGTCCCGCCACTTAACCTGATGCTGTCAGGTCCTTCACTAAACCATGTCCCTAAGCACCACATCTACCAATTTTTTTAACTCCTCCAGGGATGGTGATTCCACATCTGTTCAAATGCTTGACCACCCTTTCAGTGCAGAAAATTTTCCTAATATCCAATCTAAACCTGGTGCTACTATGTTCACAGACATTGTCACTAAGTCAGGGAGCCACTGCATCAGAGGTTTCTGGAGGCTAAGTCTTGTTTTTACCTTGACAGCTTCCACAGGCATCTGCTCTAGGTTCCCATCAGGTGTGAGGCTTACTTAGATGGACCCCTGGATGAACACTGTGTAATGGGAATATGTGGGGTGAGTAATCTTCTGTAAGTGCACAGAAATTGCATTTACAGAGATGGATGTAGGAAGCACTTCCTAGTTCAGGTGGGATGGATAAGCTTTGGCTGTGGTTCAATGTCACTGTGCTTAACTCCTCTTGTGTCTGGGTGCCTGCCAGACCTTCATTCCTCTGATGCACCTGACTTTTCATGAAGAAGAAATGCATGGCATTTCCTAGGTAGGCATTAGGAGACACTTTGACCAGGGGCTGGTCAGAACAACAACTCATCAGGTCAGGATTTCTGAGTTCACCATGTACCCACACTAAGTGCAGAGGGAGAAGATGTCACCCTCTCCTTCCTTGTACTTCCGTTCCTGGACCATGTGCAAAAACATAGATTTGTGTCCCTCAGCTGAAACAGGGCTGGGGAGCTATGAGATATACAGGAAAATCGAGTCAATTCTTCCAGTCTCAGTTATTTTGTGGCATTTAGCTGCAGACAAAAAATGTAAAAATCCGATTAATTTTCTACAATGAACAGACGTAAAATAGAAATTATTTTTTCTTTTTTTTCTTTTTGTTGCAAAACTAAATACATGAGTTATGAAACAGAACTCAACACAGGCACAGAAGTACAAAATTAGTATTTATACAAACAAGTACAAAACAAGTATTTAAAAAATAAGGCTTCATATTGTATGTCTCCTGCCTATGACAACAGATTCATTTTTGTATTTGCAGCTATTTCTGCCTCATAATATTCAATAAGGTCCTGTATTGTTGCAAGGTTAAATATTTTTTCAAACTTTTTTACCATTCTGGTTTAATTCTGATCAAATCACATTGGCAATCCTCTAAAATGCTGAGAAATAAACAGAATTCAGCAGGCCAGAGTACAAAAGTTGAAAAGGTCCTAGCAATATAAAAGAATATTTTGTACAAAGCCTTTTAGCTATTACAATTTTAATAGCTTCTTTCTTATCCAGAAATTGCAATCAGAAGGAAAAGCACACTCTATTTTCTAGTGAAATATTTAAAGAAATTCAGCTATGTAACTTTCCAGATTTTGCTTTATATTCTTTTCTTTTATCATTCTTTTAGATGCTCCAACTATTTTTCTGCACTTTCTTTCTGTCCTTTTAAATTAATAATTACAAGACATAAGCAGAAGTAACTCCTGCATTCTAATGGAAACGAACAATTGATTAGTGCTTATCATTCTAAAACACTGCATTCAGTTTGTGTTGTGTCCAGTTTTTGGTAGCAGGGTGTCTGCATGGGGACTACAGGGGTGGCTTTGTGAGAAGCTGCTGGAAGCTTCCCCCATGTCTGATGAAGGCAATGGCAGCTTGCTCCAAGATGGACTCACTGCCAGCCACAGCCCAGCCCATCAATGACAGTGGTAACACCTCTGGGATAATGTATTTGAGATGGGGAAAACTTTCTGCTGTTCTTGTTGTGTATTAATCAGTTCCCTTGTAGAACGTGGGTTTTTTTCGCTTGGAATTAACATCAGGCAAATTGTCATCAAATTCTGTCAGATGACCTGCAGCCAGAGAGACAAGTGAGAACATGTGAGAGGAGCTGCCCTGCAGACCCCAAGGTCAGCGTAGAAGGAGGGACAGGAGATGCTTCAGGCACCAGAGCAGAGATTCCCCTGCAGCCCATAGTGCACAGTCCATGGTGAGGCAGCTGTGTCCTTGCAGTGCTTGGAGGTGCATGACACCTGTAGCCTGTGGGGGACCCCACACTGGAGTGGATGGATACCCAAAGGAGGTATTTTTCAGGAAGCCGAAGTCTCAGTTTTGGACCCACAATTAGTAAATCAAAGCAAAAGCTGAACCAAGCTGAAACATTTATTTCAATTTAGTATTGGACATATTGGGGCAAGGTGTTCCTTTGACTTGCATTTATAGTGTGCTCCAGCTATGTTATAAAGTGAAATCTCTATTGAATTGAATTAACTGTGATTAATCTGGTTCACAGAAGTAGCTGTAAAATAATTTTAAACTAAAAGGCTGTATGCTTCTGTTGACTTTGAAAAATGTACATGACACGCTTTTATTTGGTGAGTTTGTTGATAATTTTCTGAAGGGTTACTTGGAGAAAACCTTGGCTTAATTTATTTTCTGGGCTGTAATGAAACAAGATTTAAAAGGATAGGAAAATTCCGCAGTTGGTTTGGACAAAATTATATATAATTTTATTGATTAGTTGATGCTGTTCATTGAAAAACCTTTGTCTTTTTCTACATTGCTACTTACAGAGTTACTGGGAACAGTAATTGTATGTATGGATTCACTAACAGGTGCAGTTAATGTCATCAACATCAGGTATAGTCCATTTATTTACAAACTGGCTTTCTCAAATCACATCAAAAAAGAAAGTGCTCAAGTTCCAGATTCAACATTTTTAGAAGCCACCTAGGAGCAAGGAAAACTTACATGTAAGCATCACTACCTTGAGCCAAATGTGCCTTTCCTGATTATAGTTAAAGGAAAAGACTCTTTGGAATATGGACTCTGCCTGCATGGAGTTTTCTAATTCAAGGATATGAAGGAGGGATATATGAGTCTGCTTTAGGTCTGCTGCATGGTAGAGAGCCTTGCAGTGCACTGAAGCATGTAATCTTTGATTAAGAAATGGGTGGTTTTTTGAGAGAAAACTTTCAAACCCAATTTAAATGGAAGTAAAGTATATTCTTCTGTAGATTATAGTATGATTATTCTGGAATCAGGTCTGCCGTATAAATATGTGATTATTCTTGTTGCTGGATAAGCAGATCTCAGCTGATCCGTTTGGTCCATTTGTAAATTGCATAAGGCTTTCTTGAAGAGGCTGATCTTTAGAAAGTTCCTCAGCTATAAACACCAAAAATATTACGGAAGTTTTTGACGCCATCTTTATGAAATAGGATCATTTGAGTCCTTTACAGGTGTGAGTATTGTGAGTTGATTAAATTCTTGAGGTAATGTTTCCTTGTTTCTGAATTTGCATACGTATGCAAGGATTTTCTTTGGGAATACTGAAAGCATTTTAAGGTGTTTGCTTGTTAAATGGCCCTCTGTGCATGGTTCTTATAATATTAAAAAAAATCTTTTTATTGCTGGTGAAGCATAAATAAATTACTTTAGTGGAGCTGTCAAAGTTTTAGAATTTTTTCTGACCAACAGTTTATTGAAAAATACTAGGTTTAGAAGTTTCTGGAAGCTTATTTTCTCTATTGTTTTCTATTAACTTGCTGATTTTTCATCTATGTTTGTCAGTTGCTCTTCAGAAACTCAGTGTAACCTGAGGTCTGGGACCCCAGATGAGATCTAAAAATCCCCTTTGACATGTTCAGTGGAACCCCACAGGTGTTTGAGAGGTGGCAAAAGCACAGCAGTAGTGACAGGTCCTGCAGCAGCTATTGTGCTCCAAGGAATCAGCTGTGGCCCAGGAGCAATCAGCTGGGAGCTGAGACCAAATAAAAGCCCTGCTTCTCACAGATTCCCTCTGCTTGGTGCTAAGCACCATCTCTGTGTGTTCCTGTCCCCTGGCAGTTCTGGGTGTGGGGCTTGGGGAACCAGCACTCCTCCCTGCCTTCCTGGCCCCTGCTGCAGGCACAGCTTCCCCCAACCAAATATTCTCAGATGCTGACTTTGCACTTGCTTTCCACATTAATTTGATTCTATGTGCCTCCCACACCCCCCATTTCCTGTGGACGGGGATGTGGGGAGGAAAAGATGAACTGGGCAGAATAAGATTTGCTAGAGCTTAGCATGGAGATATCAGTAGGGGGGAAATGAATGAAAACTGCTGGCCATATGTTGATTTAGACAGGGTCAGGGAACCCTGCTTTCTCACCTACGTCATACTCCCTTAAAGTGTTTACATTGGCGTGAAACTAAATGTGTTCACTAGACACCTAGCACATGCCTGTTCCTGGCTGAGCTCTCTTCATCTCTGCCTCCTCAGTGCTCTGACAAATGTTGAAACCTTCTGATCCACACCAAGAAAATCATCTTCTGCTTTTATTTACCTCTCCTTCTTGCCTTTGCTGTTTTGTTAAGTCTTTCTGGTTTGTTTCTAGTCTCAGCCATCAAAGCTGGTTCCTGTGAAAGGGAGAGGATGCTGCCTGGAGAAACAAATCACAGATGAAATGTACTTTTATGCCAGTGAGATTTTCCTTTCACGGTTATTGTCCTGCTCCCCCCACTCAATACTCAGGTACTCTTCTGTATCCTCTCAGAGTTACTAATACAGAAATTGGCTAATTCTGTATAATGCCCACTTTAGGATTAACATGATGGAGAAATCCCTGCTCTGTGCTGAGATGAGCTCAATTATCAAATAGAGCCCATAACAGCATAAGGGGCTTATAATTAACCTGGGAGTCCAAGGGGAGTCATGAAGGCAAGACAATGAAATTTTAAGGTGCTGGTGTGGAGATACAGAAAATTACCTAATGGAGAGAAGCTAGGAATCTGTTCCATGGGTTGACTGAAAACAGGTACAAAGGACAGAAGAAGGTGCAGAGGTATCAAGGAGAGGACTGAGCAGAAGGTAGACATGGAGAGAGGTGGAGGATGAAGCAGAACTGAAACTAGACTACAGGTAGCACTGTCTTTGAAGAATTATGAAGGTGATGTCAAGAAGTTTGAATCTGTTGCACAAATGGAAAGGATGCCAGTGGATGCATGAAAAAATGCGGGAGATGTGGGGTTTTTTTTTTGTAGTTATGTTTTCTTTTTTGTAGCTTTGGTTAGAGAGATGTAGGATGTTTTGATTTCTAAACCAAAATTTTCACAGAACTTCAGAAAAGAGAGAATCAATTTGGTTAAGCCATATGGTAGTGTTAGCTATAGACTCTCTGAGTTAAATGATATCCTGTTATGCTTTTCTTATACAAACAGGTTGCCACTGAAAATTACTGAGTCTGGGAAAATATTCCTCATGTCCTCTCATTTGTCTTTCCATAAATGGGAGAGTTTGCTACTGCTGTCATTTTCTCCTGAGGGATTATCCTCCCCTGTCCACCAGTTTTATACCTACTGATAATAATAATTTTTGTATGTTCATTCATTTAGTTGAACAAAATTTGTCATCAAATCCCAGAACTCCCAGACAGAAGGACCATGTGGACAGAGAATCTTGTTAATATTGGAAAGCCTTCCCAACTAACACTGATTTATCAAAATACCATACTAGTGATAGTTTGAAGATACTTGTTCCTTATGTGAATCATTCCTAATTCAAACAAATAAAGATCCATCAATGGAACAATTAATGAAACTTAATACAGCAGGTCCCTGAAGAAAATAAGTTAAAAATGAAATTTAAATTTTTATTGCATTTAAAATAAAATTAACACACAAATATATGTAATTCATTTTTGTTTATAACAGCACATTTAATAAAATATCATCTCTATACAGTGTGTGTCATTAAACAGGAAAATTGTGAGGTTCATTTTTCACCTCACAATAGTTTGAGTATTATAATTTTACAGGAAAAAGAAAAAAAGAAAAGAAAAAAAAGAAATGCAACTTCATGTTCAGGAGCTCCAACAGAGGAAGACTTTGATATACTAGTGCCAGTGTTATAGGACTGGAAAAGCGGTGGTAGCTTTTAAGGCTAAAAGTTAAAATATAAAGATTTTGTGAAGTGTTCCTACATATGTTACCTACACAATTCTCTATATATTTCTGCATGAGTGTCTACATAGATATTTTTATTAAATGATCAGTGTGGGAAAGATGTAGAGCAAGTCACTTGAAAATACATGTGCATGACTAAGTATTTCATAACAGCACATTCTCTTTGCAGACAGATATACATACACTCCCTCATACAGTGGACCAGATGTGCTGACTGTGTGACACTAATCATTGTTTTGTCTTATATTAATTGATCAAGCTATGGCCTTGTCATTTATTTACTATACACTTCTCTGAAAATAAAGCTAATAACTCCTTTGTGCTGTTTCCATCGCAATCATCATGTGAAATACAAGGATTTCTAACATACTAATTTAGTTTCACAAAAATACTGTTAGAAGCACTGTTTTTATCCTCATTGCACATCTTGGGGAATGAGACACACAGAGATGTCTACTAAAGATTAAGCCTTTTCAAAATAGTTTTTATTATGTAACGCAGATGGAAATGCTTGGTGCTTTAGAAAAAAAGAGCCTGGGGCAGTTTATCAGGTATCCCAAAAATAAAAAACATGCAGTTTAGTTACAACTCATGAAAATCTCAATGTTACTTACGCATAATCAGATTGTCATTCAGAGGCAAGTACAGGAATAAATCAAAGGCAATCACTGAGCTGATCTGTGATCTTTACTTTTCCTCACTCAGCGTCTACAGTGCCTGAGTCAAGCTCTTAGAAATGGGAGGGGCTCTTCCTGTGCGTTTCTAGCCCAGTCTCAGTCCCTGCTCCCTCCTATGCTTTTAGAGAGGGTGTCTCCTCTCTAGGGTGTACCTAGACCAGCCAGGAGGAAGAGATGTTGAACCCTGAGGGGAAAAGAGTGAGGACTTGAGTATTTCACATTCTCATGTGAGACCAACTGACAGTCACAGCTTAGAAACCCACTCCTGATTTGGGTGCTTTAATTGTGCTTTGAACTGTAAATGACTAGCTCATACTTTGTGTTCTGAATGGAAATGCTTTTTAGGGGATGAAACAAATGATTGGAGAGCTCCATAAAGGCTGCTCCAGCCTGAGACAGACCAAGTGCACAATTTCCACTAAGTGCATGATTAAATTTGATGATGTACCTGAAGGCAACATTTCATATTTCATTAGAGCTTCTGTTTCAGCTTGAGCTTGGTCACCCAAGAGATTGCCCTGTTTCAAATATGTGCTGTGTATGGCAGGTATAATGGAAATTATTGTGATTCTCAACATGAGGCTGCTGTGGGTTTCTGTGCCTGGAAGAGCAGGTGATCACTATGCCCACACAGAAAATCCAGAAGTATGATGCATCAGGCAATAGAGACTAGACTAGAAAAGTAGGAAATGATTAGTAGGGTGAAATAAACAAAGTTCAAAGTTCTGGAAGAAATGAACAAAGTAAAATGAAGAAGAGTAAAAAAGATTATAGTAAATATCCCAAACAATTTTCCGACAAATTATTTATTTATTCGTATTGGACCCTGCTTCATTGAAGACAATATTTGCCCCAAAAATGTTGAATGTTGAAGGAGTTTTCTGCAGAAGATGAGAGGAGCATGACATCCTCTAAGCCAGGTTTTGCAATGAGTTTAGGGCAGCATTACAGCTTCCAAGCAAACACCAGTAATGACTACAGTCATAAGATGAGCTGGGACGTGGCAGCTGTAGAAGGAAGAGGTTTCATTTAAAATTTCACCAATATAAGCTGTTCTTTGTAAGGAGAGAGAGAATCTCAGCAAAACATAGAGCTGTCAACAGAGATATAGATAAGGAATGCAAAAGGTGGCTCTTTAACTTAATCTAAACAGATTATGTAATCTGCTCCAGCCTCATGATAACAATGTGTAACACAGATGGTCTGAAAATACACATGTATTCTGTCAAGGAAGGATGCTACTGACTGTTTGCTTTAATAATGTTCAAGGAAGTCCAGCTCATTGTGTCTGGAACCTTCAAAAGGATCCACTTGTGCAGGTCCTTAATACTGCTCCTAGCAGTAAATTGATGCAGGGATGCAAATGTTTACCCCTTCCAATCTCAGTGAAGGGTCAGGCCCTTTATTCTATCATCAGATCAACTCAAGTTACTGTAGTCACTAATAAGCATCACTAAACATTTATGACACCACTCAGAACACTGTGGGACACATCCAGAGCCAGTAGCTCTCCATGTTCTTATGGTGGCAAGTTACTTAGGGCCTCACATCATTACTACCTACAACAGGAGCACAGGTAGTTATCAGATCCATGATGACTAACTCTGTGGGGACCTTGACATTCCAACAGTTTTGTGAACAAGTTGCTGTGTGATTTAATTACCTTTCTGTTGCAGCAGAATAGGGCAACCTAGGTGACACTCAATGAGGACAAGACAGTATTTAACTCCTGGTTGCATCCCTTGTGATTTATTTCACTCAGCCTTGCAACTTTCTTCTAGGAAGAGCAGTGATAAACATACATGTAGACCTGAATTTGCTGCTTGGTCAGCTGAATTGGCTCAACTGAAAATGAAATACCAATTCCTTATGTAAGAACCTAAGCTTGTGTTTGTAAAAACAGAGTACCAGTTCCCCAGTAAATATATCATGTAGCATATTTAGACCAATAAGATGTTCAATGAGACAGCTTTAAGTAAAATAAATGTTACATATTCAGCTTTTGCCCTGCCTAAAATTGTCCTGTGAACCATGTGGAGGTAACATCTGAGAATGTATTACACTGGATAGATCTCCTATTGTAATGGTTTGGTAACATGCAGCATGGAAATACACAGGGCATGATTCTGAACTTGGTTGGGTTTACAGCCATTTAAGTCCATAGTTATTAGTTTTACTGGCACAGTTTTCCTATACTGTGAATAATAAAAGACAATCAATAATATTTATGGGATCCTAGCCTTTGTTTACTTAATCTTACTGTGAAAGGAGGTTTAAAAAGCAGTGCTTTTAAATCTTAAGAAAATAGAGAGGAAGTATCAAGTTCTGGTGTTCTTTTCATGCTACTGGCAAAGTTGCAAAAGATTTACAAAAGATTTACTGGACCTCCTGAAATTGTAGGATTTGATTGCTAGTAATGTTTTCAGAACTTTTTTGTGCTCTAATAAAATTTCATTTTCTCTCCAATATCCATGGTGTTTGCTCAAATGTTTTCTTGCTTTTTACTTTTACAAGCTCATCTTTATCAGATTCATGTGCTAAATACTTCTCTTGAGTAATTCTGGTGATCTCACACTTTTATAAACTTTGCTTAACCTATTAACAGTATTGGATTGACCACTACCCTATTTCATTATAATTATGAAAAAAGCTGCACTTACAAATTTGGTCAGTGCCTTAATGAGGCCCTATTTCTTGCTAAGTAGTTCCTGATTATACTGAATTGGTATTACAGAGCATTATTTGCTTTCTCTTCCTTGCAAGAGCAGCAGTAGTGCAATTTGATGGAGACTGATCCTCAGTAAACTGGGTAATTTTTAACTCTGTATAATAATGCTTACTCTTATTTGCAATTAATTACTTTATGATTAATTTATGCTTTCTCATGTTTCCATTCAGAACACTAGCACACATAAGGCTGGAAGCAACACAAAAATAGTTTTTCTTAACAGATGTCTTTGATTCCTCCTGAGAAATTGTTGGATGGTAGTTCAGTTTTTAGGAAAAATTGCCCCAGAACCAAGTCTTTATTTTATTTATATCCACATCTTTTCTTCCCTAAGACTATATTACCAGTGAGTTTAAACTGAGTAAACTGTTCTGTAACACTTTTCAGCTCTTGAAAATAAATATTAAAATAGAAATAATTAAAATATTGTATATTAAGCTGATCCTGATTTTACAGTGATGTCACTTAATTGATTTCAAAGAAGAGACATTGATGTAAGGTTGGTGTGATTGACTGGCAAGTTGGGATCCTGCTTTCCATTTGTTTGGTAATGCTATAGGCAGGCACTAGCACAGAAGCAATTATTAATTTTATGCATAAAGGAAAGAAATCTTAAAAAAAGTAAATGACTTTTCAATTGGAATCAAAAAGAAAAAGAAAAAAATCTTTGCTGTATACTACCTACAGATATTGAACTCTACTAGCTAACAGAGAGCAAATGTAGAAATCTGATCTTAGATTTTGACATATTGGAATAACAATATGAAACTACACATTTTGCGTCACAATATAAAAGATTTTTTTTCTTGCAATTGCTTAACATGACTCACTTTGTTTTGTATTAATGCTAAATTGGAACTTCTTGCCCCAGGATTTCATATTGGATGAGTAGATGGTCCTCACTAGATATGCATCTTTTCTCATTGAATAAAACTATGAGCTTGTGTCACCCACTACAAGCTATTATAAGAGTTTTTCAGCATTTAAGACCACTGGAATTCAAACAGGAAATGTTGGATGTTGTGGGAAAAGTCTCTTGTGTCACTGTTTGAGCAATACTGACATAATGTAAAAGTCCACTGCAGAGAATTAGAACTAGAAATCGACCCTCAGTGTACATGTGCACCAATGATACAAATCTAGCTTCTGTTGAGACAACAAAGATCACACTGAAGATCATGAGGATGTGTGCTATCTCCTGCAATTCACATTCCTCATAAGGTCGTAGTGTAGGACAATATTCTGATGAAGTCCTGAGTCACCCCAAGGAACATCTGGCCTTGCTGCTACTTACCCTTAAATCCTTTGACAAAATGCCTGGGTCTGAAATGGCTGGACTGCTGTTCAGAGAGGAAGGAAAGATTCAAGGGATTGGAGTCTGATATAACAAAGAAAATGAAGCTTAGCTCCCAGGTCTGACAGATAGGAACTCCCCAGAGACAGGTGGGAACCTGGTTTTTCATCTTTTCTCTTAGTGCTGACTCTCCAAGGAAAATGTCTCAATAGATTTAGGAGAAGGGATAGCTCCTAGGGAGTTTTCATCCCCATATAGTTCTGCATTTGGTGCCTACTCTGTGACTGTTTTCAGTCTCCAGGATTTTTGCATGGCTCTCAGCAGCATTGTGAGTCAGCTTCTATCAGTGATCCCTTTTGCAGAACTGCTCTGCCAAACAGCTGTCTCAGCTCAGCTAATGGGGCTGCAAGCTATGGCTGGGGGAGGGAAGATCTGGGAGACAAATATCTTCAGATGAGTCACAATCAGCAGACCCTCGAAGCAAGTGATCAGAGCCCAACAGATCCTGTTCCTTATCACTCTTCCTTGGGTAGATTCAGTTCTGCATTACTCTTTCTTTTGGTGCAGAAAGGCTACTTTACCTGTGGTGGGGTGGTTGCCAGGTTCCAGCTCAAGCTGAGGATATTGCCCTTACTAACAGGATTCAACTAAGTGCAGAGAACCACCATGCTGCTGACACACCTGGTTAAGAGGTAGGGAGAAAGACTTCAGCATCACCTTCAAGATCAAAGGTCCAGAACTTTATACACCCTGTTGGGATGAGCCAAACTACACCAAGTCCCAGTACAAAGCTGCTGACGAGTGTTAGATCATGTTTTGTGGCTGTTCCTCTGCAGATCTCTTCCACAGCTCTCAGCACAATGGTGAAGGTTACACATCTCTGATGAGGCCTGTGGTTGCCCCATTGCTTAGATATCCTCCCACCAACTTTTCTTGAGGATAAGAAATAATTTTGTTACTACCTCGGCTCAGTCCTTGCTGTCAGACTTCTAGTTTCATGCTTCTTCAGCATGCTGGAATAAAGATGACCCTGTTTATACAGTTAAAAATCCATCAAGCAAATGTTGAAATTTGTTTCAACCTCAGGTGCAGAAAATTTGATTTTTTCCTCATTCTCTCTAAGTAGCCTGGCTTTGTCTCCAAGCTCAACTTTGTAACTCTACATTCAGGTAAAGCAGTTAAGCATTGTGGAAACAAGCTGAGATTCTGTATTGTCATACCTCAGGAAACCCTTTTTCCCCTTTCTCTCTTTCTTTATCCCTGTACTCCCTGACTTCTTCAACCATAAGTTCCTTTCAAAATCAGTCATTAAAAATAGTACACACTTTCCATTTCCACTCACTATCTTTTTGATTCTTAAATCTTCAATATATTTTTTCTTCCTGTGCTTAAGATACAAATTCAAGTTAGAGTTTGACTGTTTGGCTTGTTGACTAGGTAGTTGCCATCTTATCACTCTGACATCAAGACTTTTATCCAGACTTGAGAACATACTTTGAGGGAAAGAATTATCAAAGATATGGAAGTGAATGGAAAAGAGGTTAAAATGCTACATTGTACCTCATTGGTCCAGTATCTTTATTTTAAAAGACTAACTCTTAACTACATAAATGATGCTTTACACACTTCACATTGCTGGTGGAATTGCTTGCTTAAGTAGTGATTCAGTAACTTAATTTAGCATGGCTTATTATCAGTTTAATTAGTTTTACATTACGAAAATGATCATACAAAAAATAAAAATAAACATTTTCAGCATTACACAGAAAGCCTTAAATACTCTTTCAGATCCACAGAGGCAGTCCAAGAGTGCAAACACAGTGTTTAATTTAGTGTGCATCTTCCTACATGTGAAGTATATGGAAAAGCTTCATCCTGCATCCCTGCCTGCTCTCCCCAATACATTAAAGCAAGAAAAAGTACCAGAATGGCTCTTTTAACTTGCCTCATGGGGATGAGAAAGGGTGAGAATAATTTATCACTCCATCTTTAGTCAGTGAGATATGAACCAGTTCCACTTCCCTGGAACAGGGATTAAGTCCCAGTGGAAAAATTTTAAACTCACGGTTGCACAGTCCTTAAGCTAGCAAACAAATGAGCAAGCACAGTAGCATCCACTGTCATCACTAATCAGGGATTTAAAGACCTGGGAAGACTATAAAATTGCCTTAATTGTTTCTTCTCATGGAAATCCTAATGCTTCAAAGCAAATTTTTGTTATTTGATAATAACAAGAGGTGTGTTTAAAACAATTTGAATTAGTGCAAAGAAGAAAATTTGAGATGGTTTCACACTGTATCTAACATGACCCCCCCGTCCCATGGGTCTGCTGGAGGATCTGCTGCATGAAGCCCATTTTCTGATTACTTTGGATACTGTCAGCAAGGCTGCTGAGAAGCTGTACTTCACAACCATCTCTCTTTCTTCTCCTGCTAACGGGCACAAGTGTTTAATTTTGAGCTTATAACAAGGTGTTTGTCTGCAGAAACACCCACTGAGACCACAGAAAGCTGCAGGATAGGACCTGCTGGTTGTCATGTTTCAGCCTTGACAGTGAAAAAGCCCAAGCACAGACTTTTGTACCTGTAAAGTAGCAACATGCTAAGAATGATTTAATTAATAATAGCTTACTTTGAAGTCAGAAGTAAACACACTAATATAGCATAACTGGAACAAATCTATAAGCATTTTTGTACATAGTGTTCCAGTACAAATAATATTGTTGTTGCCAATAGCAGGACGTGTGCCTCATGATGTTCCTTATGCTTAAAGTGCCTTACGCAAACAACAGAAGCTCCAGTCAGGGCTTGCACCAACTTGCTGTGTGAGCTTCCTGTGTGAACTGGAGCTTGGTACAAGTTGTCCCATTCTAGGACGTAAAGTTGAAGCATGAGATAGCAGTGAAAACCTTGAACATATGGGTGCAGGTTGAAAATAGAGATCACAGGACTGTGACCAACTTGCTGATGGTCACCTATTCACTAGGAGCTGGTGTTGCTCTGAAAGAAGATGCAGCCAGGCAAGAAAGGAAAACAGCCATGTGATTTAGTATGATACCTGCTCCAGCCTGGAAAATAACCCCACCTAAGCATCACGCACCTGTAATTCAGGAACCCAGGTAAAGAATTCAGAACCATCCAGAGACTGAAAACACATATGAAAGGAGATCTCAGATTTGCAGATGATGGCAAGGGAGAAAGAAATGGCCTGTGTCAGGTCCAGCTTCCCGTGTCAAAGAGCTCTCATTGATTTCCCACACTGGGTTAAAAAAAGCACCACTTGGGGCCATAACCACCAGCATGGGCTATGTGCCTTGAGTTTCAACATGTATTTTGTTTCAAAGTTTGATTTATCAGTCTCCCATCCCAGCAATCTCTAATTTGTAGGTATGTACATTTATTCAGTGTAAACAATAGGCAAATAATGAAGATGCATTTTGGCAAAAATTGTTGTCTCTGTAATTTTTGTTGGAAGTGCTAAAAATTCCTTATGATAATCTTAAACAATTCAAGGTTAGACAAGTCTGATGAGCTGTCATCCTCTGAAAACATCAACCAAACTACTTCTGCCATTATTGCTCAATGTCACGTGTTCATTGAAAAGGGTCTGTTGCAAAAGGGAACTTCACCTTATCTTCACCATATAGTGAGCTCTCGCTGAGAACAGCAAACCTATAGCTGGATCTTGACTGATCAGTCTCCTGTGCTTTTTCTTCACCCTCTGTGTTTTGACTTTGTAGCTGGGGTGTTCTGCTTTCTGTGTTTCTTTTTACAGAGGAGGCACTGTATAATTTTTAAAAAGATATTTATTTTAAGGTTCCTAAGAAGCCAAAATTATGTGATGAACTGAGCACTTTGCAAGTCCCAGTTGACAGCCAACATCTGAAAAAGGCAGAAGAGTGAGTTCTGTATCCTTTCTGGAAGTTAATTTAGTTCATTTGATGTTGCAGTAGGAAAGTAAAAGCTGCTTTTCCAGCCGACTCAGTCATCAGAGAGGGATTTAATTTCTAAATGTTAATAACAGGTGATGTACTTTACTGGTGATCACTGCTTGGAAACTGGCTTTCAAAATAAAGGTGACACAGGAAAGAGAAAAAATAGGACACAGCATATTTTTTCAAGTGCTCATTAACTGCATGGTGATGTTGAATACTAAAAGATTTTGAGAACCACTGAGCTGATTTTTTTTTGTTGATATCGTTGTGCTTCTGCCAAATGGACTGTGCCTGGCCTATAAAGACTTCATCCCTGTTTCTCAACATATGAGGTCAAGTAATCACTGTGGCTCACCGGTGTGGCAAACTGATAAAATATACTTAGACAAGTGCAAATCTAGAAGACAAAAGCAACTTGGTTTTGGTAAACTTCTGTGAGCTGATTGTTACCTGCCTTCTGATTCCCACATGCAGCTAATTCTCTGCTGCTGGACTCTGAATTAATTTTACACTCAGTACTGAGGGTCTCTTCAGTGCGAGAGAGTGCACCTTTGACTGCACCCATGCTAGCACCTTAATTTAGGTTAGGAGTACACTTCAGAAGTGAATCCCAGTCTTAGTGCACTTAGCTGTGTGTTGGGTCATATTGCCTCACAGCACACAGACTCAATACTTTCTGAAGAAACTCGACCTGGTAGATATATCTCAAGATCCCCTCCAATGCCCTCTTGCCTTCCAAGAGGTGTTAAATCCCAGGGACAGACTAGCTCTAGTCTAAAGTTAAACCTCTCACTGTGCACCTACTGTGTACATTGAATCTTTGGATCCAACCCACTCCCATTGCACTGCTTTTCAGGATCCAGTGCCTGCAGCAACCCCAGTCCCCATGCCCTCCAGGGAGAGGACTCCAAGCAGAAACAGCAGGCAGGGCAGGAGCAGCATTCAGCTGTGCTCAGCCCCAGAGCCTCTGCTTGAGAACAGCTGGACAAGACCTCCTCTGGAAAAAAGTGCCCACATATTTTTCTTTAAAAACTGGAGAAGGGGTCAGTCTTCATAAAAGAAAGCAAAACAGAAACTGGGTGATAGAACTTTGCTGATGCTCTTTTTCTTCAGCAGCTAGAAGGTTAGAAAACATGCTTGTCTTTCAGAAGGTTTTTAAGGTGGGAATTGAAACTTTTCTGTTTTGTATTTCAAAGTCAGGTGTCTTGTGTGTACTTCTGTTCTAACTCCATAGACAGACCACTCACTTTCCGGTGTGCCTGCATCACATGGGTTTTTTTGTCTCTGCTGAATCATGCAGTAGAATAATCAGACTATTAAACATATTAAAATTAGTAATGCCATGTTCAATTATTACACAAAATCACTCTATACACCTACTACTAACTTAGGACTTTTACATTGCAATGTCCTTGCTTGAATATGTACTTAGGGACACATTTCTTTTGGTAAATATTATAAAAATATAGTTTGAATAAAAGTGTAATCATTATAGCAATATAAATTGTTTCTAAGAGCTAGTTATTCTACAGTAACCACTTTACAGGGTTTTTTAAAACTTCTGAAGGATTTGACTAGATGGGCTGTTTACAGTTTCAAGGCAAGAAGAAATAATTGTGCAAGCTATGAAATCTCAAAACAACGACAGGCCTGTCTGCTACGACCTCCTCAATATTTTTCTGGTTCAGTTTTCTTCTCAGACACTGAAGATGTAAACCAGACAATTAAAGACAACAGATTTACAAATACCTTATATTTCTCTAGCTGGAAAGTAGGTAGAACATAATCCTCTTTTTGCCTGAAAAACAGCAAATCTCCCTCTCCCAATAGGTTTTATAACAGAATTCAAAAGCCAGAGCTGAGTTTCTCATATAAATTTAATCAGTAATTTCATTATATGGAAAAAAACCCCAAAACATTGACATGATAACTGAATCCAATGCCTTTTGCAATTCATGTATAGGAGCAGAAGTAAAGGTTGTCCAAACCAAAAAATGTGATTAATTCCAACGTGTTTTATACAAAGTTTAAATAGACTCATTTTAAGGTTTTGGACCAAATTTGTTTTAAACTAATTTCAACTGATTCCCTACCGGTCAGTCTAACATTGGTAAAGCCTTAAGTTAGCTTGAACTTAAATTCAAATGTGAAACTTCAGATAATGTAAAATGAAACAAGATGCTAGTTAATAAGAACCTTAAAAGACCTAAAATGCTGAGTTTTTCACTAAACTGGTGTTGACTACAGCCATCTGCTCTAATTTCAAATACCATAATATTGTTAAAGCACCTTTAAACTATTTACTGTGATTTAGAAAATATTTGCTAAAACCATATGATGCAACTTGTTATGACATGACTTGGAAGAAGGTCAGAATTTGACCTTGCTTGTAATAGTGAATTAACTATCTCCCCAGAAACTGATGGTCACGTTTACAGAAATGGAAATGAAAACAAATCAGATCCATTAAGTGCACACTTGCAAATTATCTGTTACACAAAATGCTATGAAAAGAAAATCAAGGTCCTGCTGTTAATAGAGTAATTGCAGAAATTCAGCATAAATAATGTATTTCCGATTATGTACTAAAAGTGGTCAGAAATCACATTTCTGCCTCAGAACAAATTTTGAAAAAAATTGTAATCAGTCTGAAATGATCCTTAAAATTCTCAATGTTTTCATGACTGAGGTTTAAAAACGTAGTCTGATTTGGACAGTAGAAACTTTTGCTTTGAATATAACACTTCTTCTGAAGCATTAACATTTGTAGCTTAGAATACTAGATTTTGTAATGAAAATTATGTGACTTATAAGAAGAATTCATGATATGGAAAACAGGTCACTGTAAAAATTATTACATTACTAGGTGATGGAAGCAAAACATAATTCTATTTTCTTTCTTTCTTTCTTTCTTTCTTTCTTTCTTTCTTTCTTTCTTTCTTTCTTTCTTTCTTTCTTTCTTTCTTTCTTTCTTTTTTATATTCATGACTAAAATGAAGTGACTTTTTTTTGTCAAAAAGCTGTCTTTGAAAATTTTGTTATTAATTCTGGGACATACATTCCACTTTTAGGATACAATTCATCTGGTGAACCAATTTGAAGTACAAATCCAGGTATTTTCCAGAATTTAGTTTCACATTCTGTGTTTTTATTTTGTTGATTCTACCCTTCTGAAATATCAACGTGTATGACTTGCATTGTTTGAAGGCTTGTTTGACCTCTTTCTTCACACAAAGGCAGTGTTGTTGGGGGAGAGAAAGGATAACTTCTTGGAATCATTTTGTCTTCTATTAAGGGAGATCAGGACCAACAGACAAGGATGCTCTATGTTTTTTTTTTAAAAAAATCATAGCATCACAGAATATCCTGAGTTGAAAAGAACCCACAAAAATCATCAAAGCCCATCTCCTGGCCCTTCACAGGACAAGAATCACAACATGTACCTGAGGGCATCATTGGAACACTTCTTAAACTCAGATAGGCTTGGTGCAAGTTCTAATTTTTTTATATTTTGAGATAGTTTTCCAGTCAGTTTTTGCCTCTTTCATTTAGTTTCATTCATTTGCCTCTTTTCATTTCACAGTTTTACTCACCTTGAGTCCAGGTGTCACTTCAGAATCACCTGGCATAAGCTGTGAAGCAATCACTCTACACAGCTGTTGAGTAAGGCTTGGGCACTAGTATCAAAAACACTCTTTGTGCATGTGGAAACATTTAACTATTGCTCAGGGAAAAAAGAAAAAAGCCTACAGAAGTCTTGTAGTTCTTAGAATCTTCGTGTCATATAGAGACCATAGTGGTTTTTAACATATGAAAAATTTGTGAGGAAGAGTATAGAGATTGAAGTTAACCATACTGGTATTTTCAGGTTATCTCCTCAGAGCCTTGTTGTCAACAGTAATCCTGTGACAAGGACGTAGTCCAGCAAAAATTAATATTATGCCCATTCCTCTAAACAAAATGTCCTTGGTCTTTGGGGGCAAGTTGCCTGGCAACATGAAATGTCTTCTTTGTGTTCATGTAAGGGCCATAAGAACATCTTGTATATAAGCATTTCCTCTGACCTATTCCCCTCTGATTCATTTTGCATGTCAGTTCTGGCTGAATCAGCAGACCTCTCACTGCTCACAGTCTGCAACTAAATGTGAAGTTGAAGAGAGTTATGGTATTCCTACCCCTCCATACATGTTTATTTTTATCAAACTCAGGATTTTACTGTGTCAAGTCCCCTTTAAGTGGATGATATTTCTAGTCCTCTGATTTCATTCCAGATTCAATTAGGAAGGATAATAGTCTATGGTATGATATCATGGATTCCCATATAACTGAAAATAACTGCTAGTGCCTCTCTGTGAAAACATCGCTGCCTTGGGAAAAGGCCAGAGAAGGGCTTCTGTTCAGTGCAAGTCTTGTCTTTACAAACTGTTACAAGAGCCAGTGAAATATAGACCAGATATTATTCTGGAGACTCTTTAGTGTCACGTCTTTAGTGTCACCTCTTTTGTTTTAATGATTTTTATTCAATTTGTTAATTGGTCATTTCCAATTAGGCGGTGTACTGTCTTGGCTATTCATCTTGGATGCTCCATTAATAGCATATAGAGACACAACTCAAAAGGTAAAATCTTGGCCTCATGAAATTCCCAAATTTTTTTGGAGGTATTTCAGTGTGAGTGGGATTTAGGCTTTGATATTTGGGAACTATTGAGAGGCCTTATCACATCCCTGTAATTAAACTCAGTCCTGTTGCTTTGTAACATTTTAGCTAAAGAGCTACCTCTCATTTGATCACAGAATGGCCATTTAAGGTTTCATATATGAAATGAATGGAGTAAAAACAGAAATGAAAAGGTACACAGAAAAACTAGATTTTGGCAGAAAATTGGTCCACTGATTCTTATAATGTGGATAATTAGAGATTTCCCCTTTCAGAAACCTCTTAAGAATTTTTTTGAGAGTTGAATATCCATAAGTTATCTGAAAGTAGACAAAAGGCAAGCAGTAACCTTTATTAATCACCTTTATGATTTTAATAGTAAAGAGTTCAGACACTTGCCAAAGTGGTTGAGTTGTGGAGCCACTGGGGTCATTGAGAAGAGTCTGTATATAGCGTGGCTGCATTGAAATTTCCCAGGTGGTTGTAGAAAATAGGGAGAGAAGATTGCCTTAGCTGTGCTGCATGGGTTTTGTGATTTAACACATCACTGTGCACCATGCAGTAGCAATGTCTGACTGCATGCATGCTCTTAGCCTCCTTGCAAATGTGAGATGAGGTGGAATAGCTACAACCTCTTCCATCAACATGTAGCATCCAAAACCTGAGAATACAAACATGATTCATGACTTTGGCTCAATGGATGAACAGCAGTTTATGAAACTGGTGAAATCTTGTCTGTGCCCCAGATTTTAGATAAGAGGTAGCTGGTGGTGAGAGTCCTTCAAGATGAGGTATTTTGCCAGTGCTCCTTACCCTTCCTCACATATTTTTGGGTAAAAGGGTAGAAATCTGTGTGCAGTCTGGGTAGGGGATTTGCTTTATTTGTGTACTGACTTTTATTTAGCATGCTAAAATGATATGGAGATGGCTTTAGAGCAGAGTGCTCTTTAGTGAAGTGGCCTCTTAAGTGCATGAGTTAAAATATCAATGGGAGGTGAAGAGACTGCAAAATGTACAAGTATTCCCCTGAAGGGAATTCTGGGTTTGAAACTAAACAAGTATCAGGCCTGTTTGGTACAATTCTTCTAAATAAAAATGTGGCCTCTCTTATGAAAGTGTTGGATTCTGGTTAACAATTTTCCTACATTTTGTTCCCTGAAAAATAGACAGTACTGTTGACTGGAGCCATTTTTCAAACTCCATGTAGAGGCAAAAAAGTCAGGAGAACTTGTTCAACTTAAACTAGCCTTCTTTAGGAGCAGGTGGAGAGCATGTTCTTTGAAAGATATTTGTTCAAATGCCTCCATTTCAGGATCACTAACCTTGTGCCATAGGGCACAGAAAATTCCAAGAGAAGCTGACTAAGCCGGTGAATTTTAGAATGTGCTTTGATAGTGACCTTTTAAATCATTCTATGTACTGGAAATAGTAGTGTTTCACACAGAAAGGAAATGTACAGTGCACTTGAAGAAGCAGATCATGGGAGGTCGTGGAAACAAAGACCACACAACCCAAGGGAGCAATTCCACTCTGGCTCACAGTCTTTATTTGTAAACTGCCATGTGGCCTGCATGTCAAAGCACTTGACATCTCTGCTTTAAATAATTTGTCATGGTTACTTTTAAAGTTCAGAGCACTTGTTCATGGCCTCTCTTGAAAATCCACAATAAATATTATCATTGCAGATGAACTTGACTGTCTTTGAAGTTGTTTTGATTCTAAAAATGGTAATAGAGCCTATGTGCAATATTTTATTTTCCAAAATTAAGACCCTTGTACTCTTATGGCACAAAATACATATACAAATCCTTTTTTTTTCCCCACCTGAGATTCATTGCTCCAGAAATACTGCAGTAGGCTGCACTTTTCTAGCACTTTCGGTGTGAGTTTGCACAGGGAAGTAAATTCCGAAAGGCAAACAAGATCAGGAGCTTGATTCTGCATCATTAGACCCCAGAAACATTACAGCTAGGCTTAGCAGAAGCAATATCATAGCTAAACACTAGGTGGTCCTTTGGTGGCAGGACCACTCACGGACCACTGCCCAGAGGATCAGTAGATACAAGATAGTAACAGGTTGCAGAAAGATGAAAGTTGGGAAAAAAAATCTCATGAATTTTATTCCTCCTTGAGCAAAAAGTAACCTCAAGAGTCATTGAAGAATAAAGTAGTTTGACAGCAGAAGAGATGATTGTGGGATGAGAACTGCTGGAAGAAAAAAAATAAAATTATTGTTTTGGCAAATAGCAAAGCATTTAACATGGAGAAGTGTTTTTTCCCCTAAGCCCAGCAGGAAGAAAGGTCTAGGCTTGGAAAGTTGAACAGTGGGAAGAGTAATTGGAAAAGCCACAGATAACAGATGAAAATTTGATTTGCAGCCTCTTTGTGACTTGGGACTACCAATATTTCCAGTCTCAGATACTGAGCATTGAAAAGACAGGACCTTACTTTTGAGAAAGGCTTTGAAGTTACATATTTTTTTACATATTCTTATTCATAAGTTCATGCTCAACAAGTTTAGATAGGAACAGGCTTTATGTGTCACAGGAGGTTGACAACACTACATTTGCTTGAGATCACCTAGCTGTCTTTTATCCTTAGTCGTTTACTCTTATCCAACCTATTTTGGAATAAAGCCATTTGAATTTCAAATATTAACTGAGAAAAAAAGTTCTGGAGGTTATGGTCCCATTTTCCTAAGTAAATTCAAGTGAAACATTAGTGCTCTGAGTGTCTGGATGAATCTTGTGCTTTTTGCTTGTTTTGAACTAATCAAAAAAGTTGTCTTGTTTCTTCTTGTTCTTAGTTTGAGTCTTAGAATTCTCCTAGGTTTTTGTCCTTCTTTAGTTTTTTTTATTTTTGTTTTGTTGAGATTCTCTAAGAGAAATAATTCTATCCTTTTCTCTTGCTTTTGAAGGTATTACTGCTTTGTTTTGTATGAAAGATGTTGTACAGAATAAAGCTGCTCTTTTATATGATTTCCTTGCTGGAAGAACCAGTTTGTCTCAATTTGACCCAACTCTTCTGTCACATGTGTTTAAATAGCGAAAAAAGAGTCTAAGTTCAATATCTAAGGATTTTTACTTTAAATAGTTAAAGCAACTGCAGCTCATGCTCCATTCTAGACACTAAACTGCCCTTCTGGATGCTTCAGGAAAAATAGTACTCACATACAGATAATATTTGCATCTTCCCTTAAGGAGGATAAAGGTCTTACTTTACCTGAGGGAAGGAAAGCAGAGTTATGATATCCTCTTGGAAAAACAGCTGATAGAGTTACAAGTGGAACAGACTGGCTTTCTGGAAGAAATTGTGGAAATGGTCCTCAAATGGATACTCCTCCATCTGAGAGGAACTGGTGTGACTAAAGTCACAGCCTTTCTTTCCTGATGATATTGCACTTGATGCTTAGTACCTGTCTCCTGCTCAGCTCACTATCTGGTCCTCAAAACTGCTTCTTTTGCCTGTTATCCCATTGCTTCTCCTTTTACTGCTTCTGAACACTGTTTCTGTTTTAGTTTCTTGTCACTATTTTGCTGCTGCTATTCCCATTTAGCTGAACACATCTCAGCACTGCAAGATTTCTTCTCCCTTGAGGTATACCTGCATCAGCTGTGGGTCACAGCACAGGTCTGAGCCCTACCCCAAACCCCATGATTTTAAAACCTCAAATCCAAGTTTGACTAGAGATATTTTGTATGAAACTAATCCCTGTCTCTGTTTACAAAGCCACTTATGTCTGAACTAAACTTGCTTGATTCCTTCTACAGTTAAAGCAGAACTACTGTAAGAGGAAGATTCATCTCACCCTGATAATGATGCTTAAAGTAGGTCAAGTATATTTCACCAAATGTATCCATTGATACATTGATGCATTGATGTTCCATATGATGGGGTTCCCAAAGTGATTTTCTCAGATATTGACATCTTTGCTGTACATCTCTAAATTCAGATAAGAACTGAATCAGAAGGGTATTAGAGTGAAGAATCCTGTTCTTTTTCTCACAGTGGAAGATTACTAGCAAACAGAATGAGGATTCTTGCTTAGATGGGCATTTTGGTAACTCAGTAGAGCCATTCCCATGCTCTGGAGTAAGCCCATATTTTATGCCTAAAATGACTTTTATGGTATATATTTGCAAAAAGTGGCAGCAGAGGTGTAAACTGAAAAATCAAAGTATGACCTGCAATTTGCAGACAGAGTAAAGTGCTGGGAAAGAATAAAGTCACACAAGCCCTCTACTTCATCCCTCTTCCTTGACTGTGAAGATTCTTTCTGTTTTCTGTCATTTCCTACCTTGTTTTAAAGACTGTCTTTCTGCTATGGCGGCTGTGTCACTGCTTGGTGTCAGTTTCTCGCCTCCAGCATAGAGCAGGATGTCTAATAGTCTCTTGAATAAAAATACAGATGTTAATACCATACTTAAAATGTAGAATTTTTTTGACATAAATTACCCATAATGTATATAATGTACAAGAAAAGAAAAAGAAGGAGAAAAAAACCCTACAGAAATTAAGCAAATATTAGTCATTTCTTCTTCTCTTAAAATCATGAACAAACCAACTGGATAAAAATCAGGCCAGAGAGGTTGATATCAGATGAATTTCATGAAAGGAAGGAAATTTGTAGTTATCCTAAATTTACAAAACCATTTTAAATATTCTTATGAAGCCATGATCTATTTTATTCAAATTGGATCCTATTTTCATCTCATTTAAAATTCAGCAATTCAGAAAAATCAAACATATTTTGTCTGTCAGTGAATAGGGTGGAGATAACAAAGAGAATGAGACAGCACTCATATGGAGATGAGGAATAGAAAACTAAGTAAACCAAGGTTGCTGAGAAAGGATTTGACACTATATATATGGTTTCTTGCTTATAAAGCAATAACACTGCTGTGATGAAGTCATGATTATAACCTGAAAGTAGCTTTATCAGTCAAAGAGAATGGCTGAAGCAGGGAGGCACCTCAGGAGATTGCCTAGTTCAATCATCTCTCTCAGAGCAGGTTGTGCTAGAGAAGGGTGCTCAGGGCCATGTGCAACTGGGTTTTGAATACCTCCAAGAAAGGAGTCTTGGCAATCCATTTCAGTATCTGACCACCCTTGGAGCAAATTTCTTGTTTCTTATCTTTAATGGTATTTTGTGTATTTCAATTTGTGTCCATTACCTCTTGTTCTGTCACTGATCACCACGGGGCAGAGTCTGGCTCTGCTTTCTTTGCTCCCAGCATTAGGTATTTATATCTTTTGCTAAGATCCCCCAGAGTCTTTTCCTGTCCAGGCTGAACAGACCCATCTCTGTCTCTCCTCATATGACAGATCCTTCAAGCCCTTAATGAACTTCATGGCCCTTCACTACACTCACATGGCACCTCACCACACTCCCTAGTACAAGGGAGATGTTCACATCTGGGGAGCCCAACTCTGGACACATCATCCCAGCTATGTGTCACCAGTGCTGAATGGAGGGGAAAGATCACCTCCCTCGAGCTGCTGGTGATGCTCAGCCTGATGCAGCCCAGGGGGCTGGCACCCTTCTTTGCCCCAAGGACACTTTTCTGGCTCATGGGCAACTTGTTTCCTGCCAGGACCCACAAGGCCTGCAATGCAAAGCCGCTTTCCAGCGAGTTGGCCCCTGGTTGGAGGCTCCCACTGTGTGAGTCTCCCTTTCTTGACCCGACAAGCTGAGTTGCCGCTGATCCCTCCCTCAGTGCAGCTGAGGCTGAAGGTCATGAGGCTGCAGGTCTCCCAGAGGACCCAGCCACCCTGCCCCTCTGCATCCTGAGGCTGTGCAGGCTTCTGGCCTCCTCCTGCTGTGAGAGTTCCTGGTGGTCAGAGCCTCTTTCCCAGCAGCAGCAGGCGCCCTGGCATTCCTCAAAGGGCTCCCAGGAGTCCCCTGACAGTCTCAGGAGAAGTTCCCAGAAGACAGACAGGACCTCAAAGCACAGCCAGAAAGCACTGCCTGGACACCGTGGTGTCTGCCAGCTGTGCTGTGCTGTGGGGCTCTGTGGGACTGGAGGGGAAGCAGCTGCTCTTGTGCAATGTTTTTTAGGAAAAAAATTAAAAAAAAAAAAGAAGTGAATCAAGGAAAGCTAAACACAAACAGAGGAAGACAAATTATTCTTCTGTGGATAATAATATACACTTCTAAAAATACTTTTAGAGGTCTTATCAGTCCTTGAAATTTCTGAGAATGTTTGGGAATATTGATATATGAGTGTATTATTGTATTAAGGGCCTCTGAACACTTTTCTCTTTGGAAAGGAGAGATCAGATTAAGCCCTGTTTTTCCAGAAACTGTCAGTTCTCATAGCTGCTGCTAGCAAATTCTTAATGGAGTGTTGTGATGAAGCTGAAGTGCTCTATTTTTCCTTTATCATGTTGATTTTTATAGTAAAATTTATAATGGAAAGCTTTAGTGAGAAGAGTCTTTTTGATTTATTGAAATGAAAATCCAGATAACACCCAATAATTCCGAAGTGAATTTTTCTAGAAGTTTCACCTCATGGGAAGTTTTGACGTTTTATTTCAATTTCCATGAAAAGGAAACATTGAAGAACTAAACAGTCATGCAGAACAGAAATTACAGAATTTGGGCACTGTAGCGTTCATTGAGATAAAGGTTGTGGTGTTTCTTTCCTCTTCTGCCTATCCTGTTAATTTGATATCTCTTATCAAGTTACATTTTAGTAGCAGCATCTGTTCTGGGCAAGTACATTTCAGTGTGTGCTCTAATGAGCTTGTGGGAACAAACCCTCTGTGTTTGCAGAGTTGCTTGTGTAGATCTAACGTTTCTGGTTGCATCTTTCATGCTTGTGAGTTTGAGCAGCACCACTTTATAAAGGTCCAGATTTCCCAGCAGTATCTTACGAAGACTGAATTGCTTTGGGGAACAGGATGAGTGCTGTAATTGAGAAACTTGTAGTTTAAATGCTTTTATGTTTAACATACTTAGTGTTTTCTCCTTTCTGGAGAATAGTTGATCATAGTGAACCTGTTTTCTGTTGGTCTTGATAAGGAAACCATCAAAAACTTGGAGCAAGCAGAACTGTGTTCCAAAGATGTAGCATTACATTTTACCAATTGATGGTAGCCAGAGAATATGGACAGAACTGATTAGTCAGGCAGAGGGTTCAGTTTGGTATTCTGTTTCTCATAAAATAATTTTCGATCTTTTTTTGCAGTAGCTATCTTCTTTAAAAGGTTCTTTCTTGGAAAGTATAACATTTTCATTTGAAAATATTTTCTTATTTGAAAATTATAGGATTAAAAACCCTCAGAACATACTGTGAGTAGCATTTATTCCTGTTTTAGTATGACAGGCCCATGAAAGTAAAACTAGTTTTGAGGAATATAACAATTATTATCTGGATCTAAATCCTGAGGTGAAGGATTAGACAAATAAACACAAAACTTTCTCAGAAATGTGTTCATCTTTTCCTAGTTATTGCCTCTTGGAAGTCTCATTCCAATAGGTAGGTGTGGACATGAAGGTTGTTCCATCTCCTTGGCTCTTCCTCTATTAAGCATCTTGTGATTGCTTTTAAGTGCAGCCTTTAAATAAACAGCCCCATCCTCAAGCTGTCATTTCAAATGCATCCTCCTACCCTGCAGGAAGAAATTGGTGTGAAAGTAGGAAGGGGCTAACTTTAAGTATTGGGAATTTTCTTTCTATGCTTTCCCTAAAGAGGAATAAATAAGTTGTTATAGGAAATTAATACTGTTATTAGGAGAAATGAAATTAAATTAATATCTTTATGTTTGTAGAAAAAAAATACTTAAAGCAATAAAAAAAAGAAAGCATACCTGAGCCTTTCTCATAAAATTCAAGTACAGTATGATTTAATATTAACTGAGAATGATTTATCCCATAGGATTGAGCTCGGGATTAACAGTAGTCTATCATGTGCTGAAATGAGGGGTTTTTTTCATCTTCTTAGCTGCATACTCAGTTATTTTCCAATTGAGATCATTGAAATGTGATCCTACCCTGAATAAAAACAAACTGTGTTCCTCCCCTCAGTATGAGACTCTTTGTAACACGGTTTTATTTGTATGTCATGACATTCTGTTTCAGACATGCCTTTTTTCTGTGAATAACAACAACTTTTTAAGGGGCATCTCTAAGAGACAACTACTGTGGGTCAAGGTCACTGGAATCATATCTCCCCAGGAGACACATTTTGAGCATCTGTCACTGAGAGCCTCACAGATGTTAAGTTTATTATGCATCCCTCATTTTTGGCACTATCATTTGTTTCTCTGTAATCACTGCAAAAAAGTATTCCGTTACCATTTCCAACAGTAGTCAGAAAGTTAAGCCAGAAAGTTAATCACTGGAAAAGTCATTACCAGGTCATCCTATGGTTCAGTTCATACCCAAAGCAAAATTATCACTACATCGTTCCACCCTATACCCTTTCTATTTTGTGGCTGATGCCTGAATTTTGCTTTTTGGGTCTCTCTTCTCCCCACCCACTGCCTTGAGGGGTATCTGAAAACTCTTTTTGCTCTGGTTGCCCTCTCTGTCCCATGGATGCTGTGGTCCCTGCCCAGGAATATCACCTGTCTACATTTGTGAATGCAAACTTAAATCCTATTTTAGTTGGTAGGAGGGTTGAAACAAAAGCCTGGGGAGGTAAATTTGCACTTATCTTTGAAAAGAAATGTTGAAATAAATGAAAATCTCTCTGTATTTTAATAGAATCTGAAAACTAATGTGTGTATTTATCCTTTTACAAAATTAAGCACTTGGAATACTCAAAATTCCATAGTAAAGCATTACTAATTT
The DNA here is from genome assembly GCA_024734555.1 of Trochalopteron elliotii. Classification (NCBI taxonomy): domain Eukaryota; kingdom Metazoa; phylum Chordata; class Aves; order Passeriformes; family Leiothrichidae; genus Trochalopteron; species Trochalopteron elliotii. The sequence continues at coordinate 3,206,711 of JANPWX010000449.1, read as the reverse complement.
GGAAATACAGGAGTTAAAATCTCTGACAAACTTTAAAACATTTCACCACCATTCAGAAGGAGATGCCAAAACCTCAAGATAACTCACAGGAATACTCCAGTGCTAAAAGACACTGAGGATCTTCTTTGCTGCTGCCAAGGCTAGTATCTTTCACTGCAAAGTATGACAGTGAAATGACCTTTAAGAGACTGTGCCTGGTTAACTGAGATCAAGAGTGACATCAGTCCTGAAACAGCTGCACAATGGGTGATGCCTGATAATTTTTTCAAGTAATTTGATTCTTCCATTAAGAACCTGATTTTCAAGAGTTCGTAGCTCAGTAGCACCATCTGCAGCTCCCAAAGCTAAGGCCAGGCTTGAGAAAACACCTCCCTATGGACACTTTCCCCCAAAGTTGTGGGAAAACTCACTAGTACTGCACCCATGTGGATTGGTGAAAAACACAGCCCTAACCTGGTAGGGAACTAGCTGGTATCTTAGACCTTCTCATTTCTTGCTTGTAAATATCTTATCCAGCACTGCCCTGAACCATACATAGAAAACTTTAAATTTTCCTTAATACAGATTCACTTCTGAAGAGGTTCTAGAAGTGGAAAAGCAATTATGTAGCTTAAGCCTGAAGTGCATTAATAGATTTATGTTAGGAAGTTTTTACAGTGGTTTTGCTCTGTGTCTATATTAAACCAAGGCTATTAATAGGGTTGAAATGTTTTGGTAAGTCTCATGAACTTTCACATCAAACTGAATCAGAAACTTTTTTAAGTCTTGAAGAAACTCTTGTGTACTTTTCTGTGACTTGCTGTGCTTACCTCTGTTCTCTTGTTTATTAGAAAAAACAGGAATGGGAATGGTCAAAATGAAATTTGAGAAGCTGTTCTCACGGTGATCCTGACCTGCCCGGCAGCAAGAGCCATCAGAACTTGCCTGAGTACTTAGCTTTGCTTTATAGAAGATAGGATCAAGCATGTTCCCAATTACAGCTGGTAACCACAATAATTAATCCAGCAAATATAGCTCATTTTTGACTGACAACCACTAACAATACATTTTGAGAGTTGTGTTCATTGTTTGAGAGCCAATGAATACTCTACTCAAAAGTAATGTAAGTGTAAGAGATAACTGGCTAGAAATGTCTGTCAGAAGTCAAACCCCTGATATTTCAGTGATTCATTGTTTATGACTGCAGGTATTACTTCAAGGTTTCAACATGCTTAAAAACTGTGATCATTATGGCAAGTAATGAAGAGAATTAAAACAATGTTACTCCAAAAGAAGTATGACTTTGCATATAGTGAAGGTTCTTAAGCAGTTTTTTTAGTCTTCAAACATTTCTCTTCTTTGTACCAGCATGATACCAACTTACGCTTAAAACTCTGCTTGTCCTCATCACATGCATACACGTTAACCTACATGAACACATGCATGTGATTTTATGAAGGAACAGCTATCCAGTGTTTGTTTCCACTGGTATAATCCATGATGAGTGGTTACTGTTCTGTTTCAGACATTTCTAACTGGATATCTCTTACAGTCATTAGCCTCTTCCACTGATACATTTGATTATGCATCATAACTAAAATGAATAAATTGACTAATTCAAGGTACCAATTTTTATCATTGTGAAGCATATGCTTCTGAAAACATTCTCTGCTCCCTTGTGCCTGAGGAGACTATGGGGCTGGCTTTATGGAGAGTCTTCCATGCATCATTATATTTATAAAGCAGTGTCATTCACATTCCCAAATCTGACCACTGGCGTGTCCTTCCTTCTCATCCTCTCATCAATTTTAAGGTGTTTCATCTCTGAGTCTCACTTTGTCCACAGTTTCTAATTTGATTTGTAATACTTTCTGTCTTGGATTTCATTTGAAGGACCTTATAGTATCCAAGAGTTTGTCCACACATCCCTGTCCCTCTCTCACTTCATCTTCACTTCCTCATTCCCACGTTTTAACCTGTTCAGTATGTCCCTTAATACTGTTACCACATATTAGACTTTCAAACAAGGAAGAAGATAGAACTGACACTATCAGACTGAACAGAACTACTGTTCAAAAATCTTTTAGTCTTGTTACCATGATTTCCTGTCTTAATATCTTCCTACCTTTTAGATTCTGTAGATTTGGCTTTATTTGTTATGCTTCTTTTTTTGCATAATTTGAGAAGAAACTTGATAAAGCAATTTATTTGGGTTTCTGCAGAATTACATGATTTTCTCTATGTTTCCATATTTTTCTATACTAATTTATATATGGTTTTGAACCTTGTAAAAATGAACACACTATTAGTGAGCAGCAGAGTTAAGTATTAAAAGTCTCAGATAAGTGGTTCAGATTAAAGTGAACTTCTGTATTTCTGATTTAAATTACAATGAGGACAGAAAACAAGATCCAAACATATTTTTAATCATGCTTTGTAAAAGTGCAGCATTACAGGGAATCAAATTATGCATGGTTAACAGGGTCAGCAGGCAAATAACATAAATCCAAGAAAGACCTAAAAGGCAGAGAAGCCGAGTTACTAGTTATAAATAGCTTTGATTCAAATGACTTAACTTCCTTTCTGTTTTGGAGCATATTTCACAGCAGTGTCTAACGTGCCTTGAAGCAAAACTGGCAGGAAATGTAATAAGAGGTCATGTAATGCCTGTTTTCAAATATGGTATCCTAGAAGCCTGCTCTCAGCTGATCTATAAATGTTATGTTAGCTGTCCCTCTAAAGAGGTGATATAACCCCACAAGGAAAACTGCCTCCATTCTGGCACTGGATGTAGCCTTGGATATTGTCATGATCATCCTTGTGCCCACAGAGAATTCAGGTTACCAAACACCTCCAGGACAGTGCCCATGGATCTGACCAACACTTCATAGGCACTACTAAAATGTACAGCATTGTTTGTATAAATGATCCTGGTGGACTTCCAGATGTTTTTCCAGCATCATATGTGTGTTTGTCAATTGCATTTGGCTTTAGCTTGCCTATTAATAAATAGGAAATAGAAAATTAATATTGGCCTTGTTAATTAAACACACTGTCCTCTGTTTAGTGCCCAAATAACAAGGCAGGTCCATACAATGACTCTCAGATGTTAGCAATTTCCCTGAAATAAGGCTACGTGCTGGCATGAGTCTTGCCTTTGTGACAACTTCTCTGTTTGTTGATATAAAAATCCACTTCCCAGGAACACAAGTCTCATGCAGTCCAGAACAGCACGTACTGAACACAAGTCATACTGATTTTGAAGGATCTTTAAAACAGCAATGGTAGCCCACAAAATGAAATTTCCATTTTTCTTGGTATAAAATTACACCAACATAAACACAAAAGAGGCATTTACTAAACAAGACCTACAAATTACTACCCCAGTCCTGCCCCAGTCCCAAGTAAAATTTCAGTCTCTTCAAATTTCAGGTGTAAAGCTTGATTACTGAAGACCCCATCCTGCCTGGAAAGCAGGTGTGGTGTCTGAGTAACATAAGCGCCCAAACCAAGCAGGAATGTCTCAGGAGAAGTGTAGAGTGTTTGTATGTCTGGCTGGCTCTTTGTCAAGATTTTTTGAACATCCTATCAAACATACATGTTTTGCCTGACAGTCCCTATTACTGTGTATGTTACTAATATCTTTCCTACATTTAGAATACTACCTTGAGAACTCATTTTTGCCTTCAAGGGTCTATATCAATCCTACAAGTGTAGGATTGTGACTAATGATGTGGAGCCACTGATGCATACTGCAGCACAAATAATATATTGTAATAATAAGGTAGCTCAGGACAGCAGACAATTTTCGGATGCTGCTAACTTTATAAACAGAAATAATTTCAACAACTAATAAAAATAATGTAATAAGGACAGTCTAGTCAAATGTCTGTGTCCTAATGAAGTGTCTCATTTGCAGCCAGGCTCAAGTAAACATCCTGCAGTTGGAAGAAATTCCATATTTGTCCGGTGAAGAAAGTTCAGAATGCCAGACTTCTAATATTGGTTTGTTCATATCTCTTGTTCAAAATTTAAAGAGACAAAATTAGTGCAGTTTTTAAGCATTTCAGGAATAGTTTCCCAGATGTTCACCCAGACATCCCTGGAAAATCATTGCATTAGGCAATGTATAAAACTCATGCTGTATTATTTGGTTTTACCAAAAGGTCCCAGATCATGGTGGCAGGCAAGACTCATTTTCTTCAGGTCAGTGTAGTCAGAACTGTGTTACCCATTCCTCCACTGCCTGGGTAAGAAACATTCTGAAAATTACTCCATCATCTTGTCCTCCTGTACAAAACCAGTGCAAAGGTCCAAGGTGCATAACTCATACTATATTTGTCCCTCAAGTTATTTGCTGACATATACACTGTGCAAGGTCATTAACTTGAAGAGGGGCAGCAGGAAGTGTTTAGCCTCGATCAAGTGGAAATACATTGAATTTTCAAGGGATAAAAAGAAGTATGCAATCTTTCAATTCCTTGGGAAAAATGCTGAAAAAACAAGGGAATGAAAACCTTTTGTCAATCCAGAGTCAGGTATCACTGTTTTGTCAGTCCTTCTGGTACATTTACTATTTTGATGTTATAGGCATGTTCTTAGTACATAGGTCATGTGAACATGACTTATGAAGCTCTATTTTTAGCCTGAATGAATACATATTTTATGAGAGGAAGAGTTTTGTTCACAAAAAGAGCTTGCAAATGATGTGAGACTTAGTTTTTTCCCACAGACTCTTACACGTGTGTTGCAGACATTCAGAGTAACAAAAGCATTTAATCTGGCTGGCTAGGGCAGCTGCACGAGTTAAAATACAGCTCTAAGTTCATTGGTAGATGTCTCTATTACCAGATGTTCAACTTGTTCATCCTCATATGCACTGAGAACAGTGTAAATTAAAGAATAATCTGTGATTACATTATGCTCTGTACTCTATTGCACTGCAGATTGTAGCAATTGTCTCAAAAACTTCCCAAACTTGAGGAGCTAACTATAGCTCAAAATGCTCTCTGTTTGCTCTGTCAACCTTCTTTTTGCATGCAGAAAAAGTTTGGTTGGTTTGGTTGTGGCTGGATAAATTTGCATGCAAAAAAAAAAAAAGAAAAAATTAAAAAAAAAAAAAAAGAATTCCAGTTTGTTGTGAATGCTACTAGTCATTTACCCAATGAAACTATTAGTATTCTTAAAAAACCTGATGGTAGCCAGCTGCTGTTCTGCAAATTGCAGAGTTAATGTAGAGGTGATCAAGCAGCCTGTGATGGTGTAGAGCAGGAAAGGAGTGAAGTACAACTCTTTCCAGCCAGCTGTTTTCAGCAATTGCCAACATACTCACTGTCATGGGTAGGCAGAGTCCATCTGCCTGTCACCTACTAAATGATCATTTAAACATCTACAAATACTATTTCTTCTTTTAGTGTTTGTGCAGTCACTTGCCAATTTACGAAAGGCTGGATGAGTACCTGGGAAATGGAAATCATGCCCCTGTTTACAGAACAAATGGTTCATCACAACTGGCCTTTGTAGACTCTGTTTTGCTGCCCTTCCCTACTTGCTGTCACTGCCTGGGGTGTCAACACCAGCATTTGTATACCTGCTCTGCCAGTCAGACCATTAACAAATCTACTGCTTGTTTGATTTTGGTGGTTTGTTTATTAGTTTGTTTGTTTAATATTTTTCAGGGTTTTCCTTAAAGCCCTTCCCAGGCACAGGGTGGGAACCAGCAGACAGGAGTGAGAGGGCTATGGGTTATTTTATATCATCATCTCTATCAAACATATTGTAGGCTCAATCCACAGCCTAAGCAGGGACTGAATAGACCTGCAAAGATTAATGTAGAAATCAGGGAAAATGAAGTTACCTTAATTAAACTAGCCCACACTTGTTTCACTACACAGATAAGTTATCAGCCCTTGGGGAGAAGTAAGTTTTGAAACATGAGATTAGGAGACCCAGGACACAGATTTAGGATTCTACCAATTTAATTTCTAATTGGATTAGAATAAGCTACCCTTATGTAGCTCAGGCACAAAGACAGTTTTTACAGTTCCTTATTCACCTTCCTCTGAAAAACATCAGTTTCTTTCAGGCTACTCAGTTTAGTGTTACAACTTTGGAGCCTAAAGAGGTAACACCAGTGAACAGAACAGCTTTTAAGAAAAGTTGAAACAAGAAGCAGAAAGGAAGAAAACATGTCTTGTTCATAGAAACAGGATTGGTTTTGGTTTCACTCTTCCTGTTTGGGAATGTGCACAATTAACTTAGAAATAAAATACTGCGTTGGTAGATGTAGATACTTCAGCTGCTACAGAGAACAACCAGAATACAGAATAGTTCCTTTTATGCACAATTTATCATTGGCTTCTCTGTGAAGTATGCAGAGGAATCTTGAGGCCTTTGTATTACTAATAACTGAGAAAGAATTTATCCAGCCTCAAAAATTGGGATCATTTAGTACTTAAGACACCAAGATCCAAAAAGCTTCCCTGTGTTAAGCATTCACCAGTTCAGCTTTTCATTTAACATTTAAAAATGTTAAATGTTTTAACAGATAAAAATCCACTGTGTATATATATATATATATATATATATATATATGTAGAGTAGGCAAAGAGACATAGACCATAAAAATTTATATTTATCTATGGATATTTATAAAAAAATAATCCTCAGAGAGATGAATGATTTTTTTTATTGGGGAAAGGAGAAATAGTGTCTTATAGATGCTTTCTTGTTATGGAATCTGGGCAATGTATACACTCAGAGAAGGAGATTTTTTCTTTAGGAGGACCACTGGAAACATGGATGTTAAAGGACAGACCAAACAATTGTTCAACTCTGTGGGTCCAGTTGCATCTTTACAGGTGAATAATGTTACTAGAATTCCTATAATTGATTAGGTTACTGTAATTTTTGGGACTATTTAAATATTGTCTTTGCTGAGTCATCTCTCTATGGTGTTATTTGGTTTTGCTGTACTACAGCTTTCATTACTCACTGACTATTTTTCACTTGATGCATCTGCATAAGTTTCATTAATATCAATGTAAATTCCAAGTTTATGCCAGATGGAGTCTAAATTTTCAAGACTGGAAATAATAGCTTTAATATTTCCTGTGAAGATGTCTGGAGAGAAGACAGCTTTAGTTCTAATAGCTACTTCTTCCTTCCCTGCTCATTATGTCCATGTATTTACCTCTAATTATAAATTGCTGTTTTCAAAGCTACCATACCTTTATGCAAGGATAAACACATTACACTTAATCAGAAGTACAATTTTAGATTCTAAAATATGAAACAATTTGTAGGGCGCTTTGGGAAGTCTTAGAAATGTAATTTAGATTAGAGAGATCTAGAATAATTCTGTAAGCACATAAGACACAGATTTCTCAGAAGCAACTACAAGATTAATTATACCTGTGTGGCACAATGGGACAAGTCCAAGTCTTGTGATGCAATTGTGAGTCTGCTGGCTCCTCATTTACTCCTGAGTTTATAATGAGGAGTATAATCAGGAGTTCCTGAGTTTACAATCCTTTGGGCACAGGAGACCAAGTATTATTAAGAATCAGTGCTTTATTTACTTATAATTTACCTATTTCTGTTTATCATTTTAGGTTTAGCTATGAAAACCAAATAAAAAAGTTTTTAATCTACTGTAGAAATTTTGTATTGATAATATTTTTCATCATTTTTTTACATCAACAGGAGCCAGGCTGCCAAAATCTCCTCTAATTTGAGACAGAGGCACCTAAATCAAAGCTGTGTGCATTTCACCTAGAGAACAATATAGACTTGCAGCTTTCAAATATTGCCTGGCCCTGTAGACATTTACCTACCTAGCCTGGAACACCTTCAGGTATCCAGCTTTGGCTCCTCAAACATGCTCCAAAGAGGAGCAAACATTTCTTAGGAGGATGAGCAGGCTACACTTACATCATAATCCAGGTTTAGGTAGACAGTCACCTAGTCTGTGCAACTCCTGGCAGAAGAGGTATTATATAAGTTTTTGCACTTAACATTTAGTGGATAAAGCACTCATTACCACCTTAAACTTACTGCCTGTCTACAATTTCCACTCACTCTTCCACCTCTGAGAAAATGTCCTCACCTGCACTGGTGAAATCTTCCTATAGCTCTTCATGGAGCTGAGGATGGGATCCAAGTCATGGGCCCAAATGAAGAACAGACACAGGGAGTCTGATTCCAGCCTGGTTCTAGGCATTCCCGGGAGGCTAATATTCTGAGTTGGGACATAGTTCCCAAAGGCATTTTTTTCAATAACCCACAGTTTCTTTCTCCATTCTGTGTCAGATTTGAAGCAGGATGGATGCTGCACTAGAATTGGCCTGTGAAAAACACCTGCATACTCAGCCTCCCAGTCTGAAGGGTTAGAATGACAAAATCTGATTCTATTGAAATGACATTTTAGACATTTGAAACTCATCATTGAGCTAAGGTTCCATTTTTAAACATGCTTGTGATAGTTCTTTAAAGATGAACTGACTTGTTTTGTTCCCTGCTTATATTGGCCAAGGCTTGCTTAGCGCTACCATGATGATTTTGCCATGATTGAGGTACCAGAACTGTGTGAGATGCAACAGGACACAAGCTATTCAAAGTTTATATGTTATGTATAGTGGGGTGCTTAAAGACAGTTTCTTCTCATAGTTCATCGCCCCTTTCCAATTCTGGCACTGTTACAATTAATACTGTAAAAAGAATATTAGGATAGCATTTATAGAAATAAGATAAGATTACCTCCTCCTTTTCTTTTGCTTACATTTTTCCATTTTATCTTTTCTTTCCTGAACTGTAAAGATTTACATTAATTAGAAATCACTGTCCCTACATAACTCGTAGTTCCTGATACTACCCACCTTTTGTAGTAAATTCTCTGTTATATTCTTCGTGTTCTTCTACTTTTTTTTGAATCCTGCCCTCACTTCCATAAGAACAAAACCAAACAAGCAAAGAAAGAGAAAGACCAAAAACTTTAAAAATTCTCTGGCTGAGCAAAGCACATGATGACACGATCTTTTCTTTCAGAAAGAGAAGAAAAAATATTTTTGAGTAATGGAGAAAAGGAAGAAATGCTCAAAGCATCGGTAGTAGCCAACACTAGCACTCTTCTCCAAGAATATAGGTGTGAAGTTGTGGAAATCCTTAGGCTAAACAGGACCTAAAACTCAAGGTTCCCTCTTCTCTGTTGAAAGGACTTGTGATTAGGTTATGAATCCTACAAATGCATTTTTAAAGAAAAGTAGCAATTACAAGATTTTTGAGGACCTAAACTAGTTTTGAGTCCCAGAAGAGGCAGCATTTTTTCTCCTAGTTTTTGGATAATGATCCACAGCAGGCAGGCATTCAGAGTCCAGAAGGTTAGTTCAGTGTGCTGATACAGAACAAGAGATTAGGATCCTAAACATTAAGTGAGGGGCACACAGCAAGTTTTGGTGCTTTCAGGGTCACTGAGGCACTAAGCAAAGGCATTTATGGCCTTTGGATCCCCAAGTTGATGTAAATGCTTTCCCAGAGTGCTACAGCCCTTTGCTGTCTGTTGCCCAGCACCTTCTCTTTGTTCCCCTTTCCCTGAAACCTGCTCAAGACAGTACTCTGCAGTCAGGAATCCCAAATACTTCAATCTGTGGCTATGCTCATGCTGAGTTATTAATTCTACCCTCTGCTCACTCCACAGCTATGGCACATTTATCCTGACTTGAAAGACTTTCAGCTCTCTGTAAGACTACAGCAAAACAGTTTAAAGAAAAGAGACTTGTACAGAAGCTGTGATCTGATCCATTCTGGGGAGGCAGTTCCAGCTAGCCATGGGGTTGCTATTATCTTCCACCATTCAAGCAAGAAGAAACAATTAAATAAAAAAGCCCCAAACACAAAACCCAACAAACTTGTAATGCTGAAGAGAGAAATTTAGTACCTGTAGTGCTATTTAAAGAAAAGCAGCTCAGCAAAGATTAAAGAGAATTAAAAGCAGCAAGTTCTACCTGCTGCCCAAATTTACGTCAAAGATTTGTGTGGTATTTGCTGCTGAGGTTTGTGGATTTGAAGACTAAACTCTGGAAGAATAATGGCATCAAGTCGACAGAAGGTATTATTTCATACCTCTGGAATTAAAGGCGTGCCCAGCCCCAAACCCTGCAGCCGTAAGCATCTGACAGTGCTGAGGATGTTCCAGCATGAACTGCAACGCTGGTACCTTCCTCTCCCTAAAGTGAGATGAAAATGTCAGTGGTTGACCTGTGCTACATTCTCTATGTGAACACTAGAAAAAAATACGTGAGTTAGATTCTGTCTTCATGAACCATTGCAGACTGTTTCCTTCTCTTTAATATTTGTAGATAAATAGGATTCACAAAATACATCAATTTCAGCCTATGCTGAAATATGATGAAGTCTACCACAGGCACAAAATCAGGCTAATACTAGCTGTGAATCCCCACAATTTTCACTCGGAAAACATCCAGGCCAAATAGGGGTGTCACTGAAAAATGCAGCCCTGTAGATACAAAAAAAAGCTCTCACCCCCAAAATTTATTGAAATCTGTTTTTAAGACTAATTTTCTTTACAAATATTTGACAAAATAAACTGAAGGCCACTCTCAGTAGTGCCATTGGGAATATCTTGTTTCTGAACTATTGCTGCTGCTGCTGCTGCAAATCCCACACAGCTTGGTTACACCTGGTTCTGTCTTGACTCACGGTGACACAAGATGCACATTCTCACTTGGGTGCTGAGGCAGGTCAGTATGATGCTTCATTTGGATGCTTCCCCTCTGTGTCAAATTTGGTAGTTACAGTTGCTTTGCTTTTTGCTGAATGGAACAGGATTGGTTTTTGGTTTTTTTTTTATTTCTTAATTGCAGTGGCTTTCTGAAATCATTATGATTGTATAGAAAAGATCAGGAACAAATGTTCTTCTTTTTGGGCTGTTACTCATCCTCATTATTTAGTGCTATGTTGTCTTCAAATGAAGTGACTGACACTGTTCAGCAGTCATTGCTATTGGGTGCTAATGAAACTAAAAACTAGTTAAGAGTTTAAAGAGCATTTAAGTGAAGTGTGAGGGAGATGTGGAGCCTGGGATTCCCCGGCTTGGCAGGGCAGGGCTTGGCATCAGACCTGGGCTTTTCTTAATCACTGCACAGCCATTAATTTTCTTCTCATAAACAAAAGGGGTTACTTGAAGATTTTCTAAATAAGTTCATGGATTTCAAGTATTACAGCCTAAGTGCTTGTGTTATTTAATTTTAGAGATAATGGGAAATTTGTGTTCCCGAGATCAGATGTCATGAATTCGACCTTCATCTTCAGACAGAGTTTAGTTTCTCCCCTATTTTTTTTTTTCATATTTGTCCTTCTGTTGGTCACTATCAATAAAAAAAGCCTCAGCCTAAACCAAACAGAGTTGACAGCAATGTGGAAGATGACGACAAAATATAGAAATACATCTTTCATTATATTACTTTATGGATTATTTTGTTTAATCCCATGTTGAATTATTCCTTAAGTAAGCTTACTCAAGGTTATTGAAAATTGATTCCTAATAATTTAAATTGCCTACTATTAAATTTCATTTCAATTAATAAATTAATTTCAATCCAATACTTGAAGAAAATCTCAAAAGTCTATTTTCAGAAAATATTGCTTGTATTCTCCACTGGACATACTTATGACTCTTTTATGTTAAATTCTCAAATAAGAATCAAAGGGCTTATAGAGATTCTGTAAGAACCTTCTAACTTTTCTCTGTTGCTACCAGTGAGGGCTGGTACCAAATAGATTCCCAAGGTCTTGAGTCATTTGCTTAATAGCACAGAATTGATGGCTCAGTAAAATCCAGATATTGGTAAAATAATTACATTTCTATTCTGGACTAATGGATTTCTAAAATGTAACAAATTACATCTCTGTCGAACATGGGCTCCATTAAAATCACCTGATGATTGAATAAAACATAAACCAAAAATTAAATCGTAGTGATTAATACAAGCTATCATTTCTTTTATTGACTCTACACATTTTTGGAGTTGGTACTGACAGTTTTTCCTCATTTTCCATAACTCCTCATCAAATAAACTGCCCATATACAGCCTGTATATCAATAAAAGTTCTTATTCCACGTGATGGTAAGCAGCCCTAGCAAGCCCATTATCCTCATTTTTCAGGAGGCCCCAGGACTGACATATCTAGAAACCCAAGGGCAATTTCACTAGCTCCTCACGGCACGACAGTTTGCTGCCAGAAGAACTGGTTCAAAAATTAGCAATTTTCCACTCTCTTTAGAGAAAGTATGGAAGAACTTAAGCAAATTGGGCTATGCCTGTGGTCTATTAATACTTGATATCCCCAGCCATGTGGGTGAACTTCAATGTGTTGGCTGAGAATGGCAGAGTGACTTGAACTTTCCTGTTCATCCTCCCTGCAGTGGCACTACTTCTTTGCCAGCAGTGGGGGACAAATGCTCACCTCTTTGAGATGATAATGAAAGGATATTTGATTATTTGAAGGCATATTTATATATATATATATATATATATTTTTTTTTTTTTTTAGACTTTCAAAGATTTGTCCTCTGGGAAGTATAGGAAAATTTAATTAGTGTTGCATGAGGACAGTTTTACAGTAGTGGGTAGAAAGCATGCCTTGGTGCATGTTTTTTTGGAAGAAGTAAGGAGAAAATGACTGTTTTAAAATGCTGCCCAATGCATCTGCATTAGGGCATGTAGAGTCTTTTTTAAAAAACATTAAAATTTATTCTGCTAAATCCTGCTGCATGCTTTGAGTTAATTTACTTTCTTCAGCAAGTTGTACACTGAGTCTGGGCCCCTGTCAGGGAAATAATGCACTGCTCAGAGATGCCAGAGTTGCAGTATCTCCCCTAAATATTTTTCTTGTGTTCAATTTGGGAAACAAATACAAAAATCCACTCTCTCTTGAACCCTCTAGGCACTGTTAGTGCCAGAATTGGAAGTGTCAATTATGGCTCTCTCCACAGGCACTATTATGTATCTCCAAGGCTTTCAGACAACTGGCTAAATAAGAAGATGAATCACTGTCATCTATTTAAAAGGTGGAGAACAAAGAACATGTCAAGGATGGTGTGAGAACCTCTCTAGCAGTTACCTTTGAGCTGAAACTATTATAGCCTCTATAACAAATTGCTTGCCTACAGGCAAGGTCACTCCTATTAATTTTTATGAATTGCCCTCGGTTCCTTGGATCCATGAACTATGCAACCAAAGGCAATCAATAAGTTTCACTAAATCAGTGTATCAACTTTTAATAATATCCACAGCCTTTATGGAATCAGCTCAGTTTTAATTAAAGCTTATTGAAATTGATTCAGAACAAACCTTGGACAATATGTGTGAATAAATAATGTCTTTAAAGGGCAAAGTATTAGAGGAAGGCTAAAAGAGAAGATGGATCACTGGATCTATTTTTGATCATTCTCTGTGCCAGGAAAGACAGTTTATCATTTTTGTATTGCATCAGCGAGAATTCCATGGGCACAACCTCTCTAGTTGGGAAATTTCAGGAAATTCAGTGATTTCCTAAACCACTGTAATTTCTCTTCAGGTTATTTGGATCCCCTTTTCCTCTGATTTCGTCATTCTCTTAGTAATTGCTCCTGATACAGATGTCTGACCTAACCTCAAATTTCTAGCACAATCTTGGAAACACAGAGTTCACTGTAGGCTGGAACATCTGGCCAGAGGTATCTGAGATGACCTTCTACTTGACCTCCAGAAACCACTGGGGAAGGACTCTGTGCTCTGACAGGCCTTGTATAATACCAGCCTGCTCTGTAAGGCTGTCTCAGAAAATTGTGGTGTCTCAAACAGCACAGAACATGTGTTTTGGTAACTGAGTTGAGCTCGGGTCACCAAGGTAGATGCTGTTGAAGAAAAACCTAGAAACTCAACTTTTTTCTGCTAATTGATCTGCCCAAACTTTGCCCATATGAAACTTTTAGTAAAATCCTAAGAATGGGTGTCACAGGTACTAGGAAAGAGTGCTAATTTATGGTTAGAAAAGTGCTGTATCACCTGTGATGGCAGCAGTCATTATGGGTGAAAATGTAGTAATTTAATAGTTATCTAATTTTTGTTTGAGCTCTATTATCACCTTCCTCATCTCTAATAAAATAAAAAAATTTGAATTACAATTTTTGCAAGCCAACAGATGAAGTAATACACTAGTTCCTGCAGCACTTTGTTTTAGCTTAAAATTAATGTAACAGCTATAATATTCAGCCAAGTTTGAAATTTTCTTTCTAAATTTCTTATAAGACATAGAATTCAACTAGAAAAAAAATTTATGGTTTAGTTTAGGTCTGGAATTTTATGTTTTCTGGGTTTTTTTTTCATTGTGAAAAATTATCTATTAATACCTACATAACCTTTTACTCAATTTCAAAACATGAAGGTACCTCACAACCTAGTAATTTTTTCTTAATGAGAATAAAGATATTTCTCATCAGTTATCTTCATAGTTGGCATAACAGAGACCTACAGTTACTATGTTAGCCTACATTGGTGTATGAAATTATAATAGTTCCAAAGGCCTGTTTGTCAAGAACTTTCTCATTCAAAAGTAATTTTCTAAAAAGGCAGCTACGATTACATTTTATAAGTTATTGAGGTCATTTAGCAACTACTAAAACAATTGGATTAAAATATTAACTATTCAACAGTAAAAGTTAACATATTTTCAATAGGAAATAATCACTTTTTTCTCTTGTGATTTTATACTGTGCTATACAGAAATAACTTCCATGACAGAGAACACCATAATTCTATAAACCTTCCTGAGAAGAGTCCAAAAGCCAAATCTTTACTTCATGTGACCTTTCAGGAGGTTCTTACTGGTGTTTGAAGATGTCTGATAAAATTATATGGGAATGCAATACACATTTCATGATCTCAAAGGCTTTACTAAAAACAGTGCTTTGCAATTTTCGACTTGAATTGTTAATATAAAAACTTCAGCGTAGTTTCCTATTTATTTAGGGAGAACCTTGATTGTTAAGAAATGTGTTTTGAATGCTGGCACACAATAAATCAATGAGTGGCTGGAATCTAACAGGTGTCAAAAGTTTTGTTTCTCATTTCCCAGCTTCCCCCTTCTCCTGCATTCCCTCTGCCATGTGCCATCTTGCACCTAGGGCTTGGTAACAACAGCAACATAAAGGTGTGCAATTTCCAGCAGAGAAGGCTGTGAGATGGGAGGCTCAGTGGTTTGCACCCTGAGCACAGCTATAGAGGGTCACACATGGACACAGATTCAACCTCCTTGACAGCCTGACTGCTAATTCCTAACCTCACATTAGCCTGTGAGGATATTGAGGATATGCTGACCAGCCTTGGGGGTAAAACGGCTCTTTTTTTTTTTTTTTTCAGGTTGAATTTTATTTCTACTGCTATCACAGTCTTATTGTTGTAGAACTGTAAGACTGTTTGTCTTTCTAAACCAGGAATGGAGAAAGCACTCACGGAACAAGCCTCCCATACAGTGACTGCCAGGCACCTGGAAGTGTAAAGGACGGATTGTGGATTGTTCCCTTCATTTAGAGATTAGCTTAATCTGCCTTAATATTTGTCAGCCATTGCTAACATTGAAGGGTTTTTAATAAGAGACTTAACTGTGATTAAGTTATCTTTAAATTTTATCTTGGGTGATAAAATTATCTTTAAAATAAAAATTAAGCAGTTAATGTTAGCTATTGAATTAATTTGCTAGTTATGTAGTGATGCTTATGCTTTAAGTGACAGAAATTTAATTTCTGGCTTTAGTATTTCCTTATCTTTGTATGATAGAGATTTTCTGTACTTATACAAAGTTAGTGGACATTCTGTTGAGATATTTACTTTCTGGCAAAGATAGCAGACAAGCTAAGGCACATAACATAATCTTATAACTCATCCCAGTATGATCAAGCTATATAAAGAAAAACAGGCTTCCCACTAGCTTTAGTGGGAAACCTGAACAGCTCTTAAGCACCAATTTTGGTGGAATTATTCCAGATATTTTGATACTAGGAACTTCCGCAAGGTTGAAAACTGAGAGTGACTGTGTTTGAAGTAGTGCTTCTATTTACTTTTTAAGGAAGTGCTGACATTATGGCTGACAGCAAAACTGGTCTAGAGATGATGAATTAACCAAAACCTGGATTACACCTCTTCTGATGCAGACTTACTTTGAGTAAGCAATTTTAGCACAAGAGGAGATTTTACATCCTGGACCTGCCAAAAGATGCACTTGCAGTTCCACTATTTTCTCCTCTCTTGGCCATAACTTCCCTTGCTTGTCACTGGCACTCATCAAGGTCTGTGATGAGCTGATTCAGCTCCTTAAACTGGCAGAAAATGACACATTTGTTTCTGATGGGTTCATTCTTTGATGATTTAGTGAGCAGAATTGGTTCATCCTAGTGGAGACTAGAATGGCTTCAAGGGAGGGGCTGGGATGTGAAATTGGGAGACCTGAACTGGAAAGGGAGGAGAAAGAAAGGGAAGAGGAAGCAGGGTTTACAATTTCGGTAATACTGTTAGAGCTGCTCAACCCATTTCTGAAACTTCAAAACCAGTATAGTCTCTTAGACCATTCCCTTTCCATAATGTGTGGAGATTAAGACATCAGTTTGCCATGCCTTCCAACTGAACTCCTGTTTGCCTGAAGTTTAGGCAGTAAGAAGGAAGAAAATGTTATACAGGGCAAAATATGACTTTGAATAATGTGTTTAAAATACAAAAAAGATGTAAGGAAAAGAAGTTCCAAGGAAGAAGTAATTTGGAAAGTGACACAGGAACAGCACAGAAGGTATCATGAACAAGAGTTAAAGTTAAGGGTGCTTACAGATAACTACAGGGAGAGCCTCAAAAGACAAACTTGAGGCTGATGTTGAATTATTTTGTGTACAGGATGAAAGCCAAGCTCTAGAAAGTGCGTGTACAAGCAGTGTAAGTGCAGATACAAGGCCTGTAAGCCTAAGGCATGTGTCTGTTCAGCGGGAGACAGAACTGGGACAGAGCATGTTTCGACTTCTGTTCTCACTACTATATTGTGCTTGACTATAAAGTCTGTCCCCATCTGCAGCTAATGAACTAAATTTCATTTCATTGTAAAGCATTGAAGCTAGGGATTATAGAGTTCTGTAAATTTTATTTTTTATTCTTGAGGTTGCAGTTGGCTTTCTAATATTTGTAAGTACTAGTTGAATGAGGATTTTTAGGATCAGGTCTAGTATCTGTATAGTATTAATTCTGCTGTATCAGTTTGATTAAAACATTTGGGCTTTTCCCCATTCATTATTTAACTTCATTATTTATATCTTAAGCAAGAGAACATATTATAGAATATATAGAGGCCAAAGTGACAGTTCTGTAATTCCCCTGAGCTTAATGAAAAAAATAGTCCTTTTGGTATTCTGCAGCTCTCAATGAGTAAGAGAGCTAATGTACTCTGCAAAACATTGTGTGTGCAAACAGCATGTCTATCCCTTCTAAGACAATAAAAGATATGTGAGGCCATATCTGCAATCAAGTATCTCACTTCCAGGTAGAGTCTGGCAATGCAAGAGTGCATGAGAGAAAGAAAAGAAAATGTCCTACACATCTGGGATATAAATGGAAGGAATTTTGACCAACTAAGTCACTTAACAGCCAAAGGCTCTAATGTACTTGTAATGGAAAAATGAGTTAGCTGGGAGTGTTTGCTCAATTTCTGCTTAGATTTTGCCTAATACCCAGCTCATGCTAAAGCTTGATGTGTGCTGGAGCAGTGCCATTAGGTCAAAGCAAGGGCAACATGTAGGCAGCACACCATAGCAAGAGAGTGTAAAGGTCTTCATGTAGCCACTGCCACCTGCAGCTTGCTGTCTCCTGCAGGATGGAATTCCAAGCTCTAAGTTATGAATATGTCACCTTACAAAATGTTTTGGAAGCAGATCCAACAGCAGCTGGGCTGCTGAGCCTTTTGTGCTCAGTGTGATAAAGGGCATAACTGTGGTGTGGCAGGGGACTGAGGATGAGCTGCCTCACTGTTGGCCAGTAATTTGCACATAGGTGAACAGGGTACAAGTTCTAAGTTATAAATTAGAGAACTTGTGGGTTGAACCTCATGAACTAAGCAATGAATCAGAGTCACTTGTTAAACTAGTCTGTACCAAGAGATTGGGCCCTTGTTTGTCATGTTTGGGGTGTTTTTTGTTGTTGTTGTTGTTTTTTGTTTTTGTTTTTCCCACTAAGCTTATAAAAATAAATTTAATTTGCAGTGTAAATTGTAATTTTGAGATCCAAATGCATTGTGAAAGTCAGGCTCCAGGAGGATTGTTTTCACATACTAACACAAAAATGCTGATTTCATCACTTCTTGGAATTTGTGTTCAGAGTGCACTGCAGTGATGATGCTTATCATTACTTCAGCCTGGGCTTTGATCAGAAGTAATATATGAAGTAATATATGAAAACAGTGATGGATTTACGTCTTGGAATTGTGAGCTTCATAAATGAATAGATCTAGATCTTTTAAGATTTGTTCCTGTTCATTAGAAAACACTGAACAAAAAAAACCTTCAACAAAACAAACCCAAAAAACCCCACAGAACAGAAAGGAAAAAAAAAAAGGAATAGAAGAATAGAGAGTTCAGTCAAATTTCTGACTGAAACAAGCATGTGAACTGGGGTGGTAGCACCTCCTAAGCAGCCAGAGAGTTTTAAAACTCAAGATCATTTTAAAATGATCTTGAAGCCATTGGTCAATAATGATGAAACAGCTGCAAACTTGTGGGTATGTGTTAGCTAAAACTTCTCTACCTCTGAAAAACACAGTGACATGCCAAATTGCTTTTGGCATGTCACTCCAACGACTATCATGTTTATTTTTTAGTGAAAGAGAGTGAAGGACTTCTAAGTGGTGCCTCTATTTCAGGAGGCTGTATCCAGTTCCTAACACTCAGCTGACAGATACAGCAGCCTACACTTATATTGTAGTTATCTTAGTAACTCTGCTAGACGGAGGATCCTTGAGATGTCAGGTTTCATGTCAAGTGCCTGAATTTTGTATGCTTGCATGCTGTATGCAATTTCCCAAAAAGACAAAACTAGATAGAGGGTTACAGGAAATCTGTAGTCTGCTCTCAATACTGCTCTCTTTTGGAGTTGCAAAAAAACCCAAAAAACAAAAAACAACAACAACAACCAAAAAAAAAAAAAAAAAAAAACCAAAAAAAAAAACCAAACACCCAAAAAACAAACCAAAAAACCCAACCCAAACAAAAAATAAAACAAAACAAAGCAAAACAAAAATTCACCATTAGATTAGGATATAGAAAGAGATGTGCTAAGAAATTACATTTTTAGGAAATGGAAACTGAGTGTTAGCCTCTGCTCAACAATTTGATACAATAAACCCTCATTTTAGAGCATATTCTTTCTCTACAACCTTGTTTAAAAACCAGTTCTTATCTAAAGTGCCACCTCTTGCCTAATGCCAGCTCAACAGAGCTGATGGACATCCCTAGTCCTGGAGAGAAGAGGTTGAATACTTTCTTAGTCCAGCTGTGCACAGAACTGCACACACAGGTGCAGAGGAAACTTCAGCAACTCAGGTGTGTGTTCTTAAAGGAGTTTTTAACAACTTCTCATGGTGCTGTAAAGAAATCCCTGAAATCTCAAGTAAAGTGCAATTTCTGTACTTCAGTAATAGGGCTAAGTTCAGCACCAGGCAAAAAGGAATACAGAAAATGCTGCCACAACGGCAGTGAAATTTATTTTGCATTGACAGAAAAATCATAAAGTATTTCTGGAAATGTTACTTGCTGATTAAACTCCAAGCAAACACTTGAAAAACTAAGCTTTTAATCAGTGAAAAGTAGATTATCATAACTAATAGTAAACAGTAAATAAACATAATGATAAAATGTATAATTTGAAACTGTTTTGCATAAAAGGTAAACAAATAAAGAATCAGTTGTGTCGTATAGGATTTGATTTCAGATTTCTGAACATCTGGAATTCCTTGATGCTTTCTCATAGAACATAAATGGCATTTCTAGAGAAGAAGTAACTTCAGAAAATTAGATTCTCAAGCTGGACTCTAGTTTTTTTGTGCTTCTCAGCTAGCAGTAGGCATCAGCAGATTACATGGTGGAAATGCACAAGGAAAAGTTTCCCCATGATAATTCTGATAGAGTATATAAGAAAAGAATTTTAAAAATCAATATATATTGGAAGTGTTCAAGGTTGGATGGGTCTTTCAGCAGCCTGGTTTAGTCAAAGGTGTGGCAGAGGAATTGAACTGGGTTATATTTAAGGCCCCTTCCAACCCAAACTCTTCTATGAATCAATGATAATATTTCATATTTCTCTAGGTGAAAATAAATTAAGATCTAGGTGCTGTTATAACATAGTATGTTTCAATAAATTTCTCCAGCAGTTTTCCAGATCAGGCTGGGGGCATATCAGACAATTTTGTAAATGCCTGGTGGAGGCAAGGAGGCAATGGGTTTTCTGGAAATACTAGATACAATATTAATCTGGGAGGTAGTAGGAAAAAAAACAGTATATAATTGTGTGGCGGAAAGAACTTTCATTTCCATTTTACTCCATGGGCTAAAAGAGTACCTGAATCATGTAACACTTGTTCAGCTAAACCTGGCACCACAGAGCAGCCAGGCATTGACCTCCAGAGAATCCACACTAAATATCTGTTTAAATGGACTGAGACAGAGGCTGTGTTCAATGAGAGTAAATCACCGTAACCTCCTCGTTACATATATTGGCTAAGATACTATTTAAGGTATAAGCTGTTGAATCTTTTGCTTCTGGTGATACTTCTCTGTGCCAGCTGCTGTAATTCAAAATGTATTTGCTGGTGAAGTGGTGAAAAAAGATTAGAGAATGCCCAGGTGCAAGCTGTTCAGGGCTGGGAGGCTGTTTTCCAAGACAATTTCGGACTAGATGGTGCTTGCAGACAACTCTGAGGCAAGGGGGAAATGGAGTAACCGTAGGAGGGATTAAACCATGTCAATAAAAGCTGAAGGGGACCAATATTACAGGACTTTTGTATAGATGAGAGAATTTATCCATCTTTACTGTGTGCCTAGTAACAAACAGGAAAGGCTAGGAAACCACAGTGTTGAAAGCAATACCAGATTTTTTCCCTGAACTTTAGAAACCCATATGTTATAAGAAGTAAATGGGTGAGAATTAATCATCCACCACTGCAGTAAGTAGGAAAAAATCAGCTCCTACTTGACATCTCTGCATAGAAATTGGCCTTAATTGCAGTGACTAATATTTCTAGCACAGCTGTGCTGTGTCCATACTTTTTGAAGAGGTGCTTCAAGGACTCCAGGGTTAACACCCAAACCTCCTTTTGGACAATATATAGGCATCCATGCTGGATGTTGCTATGAAGGGTGGCCTTAATATTCCTAAAGACTTATTTATGCCCCTACTTTGTGTCCCAGACTATTGCTTGACATGGTTTGGAATAAAATTAGGAAAACCTGGCTATCACACAGTAACACTTTTAATGAAAAATCACTGCTGACTGAACAATCAGTCAGTGTGTGTGCTTGAAGTTAGAGAGTTTCTAGGGAGGACTGTTGTTCAATCTGACTTGAAGAGCATGTTTGAAGATAAATGTGTTTAATCATGAAAGCCACGGTTCATTATACCCTGTACAATGCTTCTGTCAGCATTTGACTAGGAGCAAAAAGGGACAAGTTCAGATATAAAGGAGTCAGTGCTAACGTGCTGATTTTTTCCCAGTAAAAGGGGAAAGAAGAAAACTAAACTAACATTTTCATACTAAATGAGATAGTTTTCTTCGCTTATAAAGCCTAAAAATTGGCTTAACAGATAATTTTTACTAGAGTGAAGAAGAGAAGTCTGAGGACATGGACAAATGAAGTACCTCTGATATCATGGCTGATCTTGTAACATCACTTGTGGTGCAGGTTGTTGCCTGGTGTCACCCCCTCGCTCCACACTGCCTCTTCTTCCTTGCCCTTGTAACTACCCCTGGTCATCACAGCTGTCCTTCTGCCAGACCTCTACCAAAACCCAGCTCTCCACTGCAAGAAGTTCAAATTCCTTCTCCCATTTCTTTTCTGAAAGGCCTCTTTCTTCTGCCCTGCAGTGACTGATGCTGTTGCCCCAGTGCAATGCCCAGCAAGGGAGCCTTCAACTTAGCTCTCACACTGCTGTAAGGGGACCTGCTCTGCAGGCCAGCGGGGTTGCCTTCCTAAGGAGCACAGCATGTGCAAAATTCATGGGCTTTAGGCCTGTCCATTAATGTCTTTTACTTCTCTTCCCTTTGATCCAGCAGGTAACAGTGGAGTTCTCCCTCCTGAGGGCTTCTCTGCCATCTGGGCTCACTGCTGGGGAGGGGAGGGAGATGTGGGTTCTTGCCACTGCCTTAGGTCCCAGCTTTTAGACTTCTGTATATACAGGTCCTGGGGGAACTGGACGGATGGACTTCCTTGTCTGCTGCAATTTTCCTCTCTTTCTTATTGAACTTATTACTCTCTGTAAGTAGGCAGATGATAGTGAGGTCCACCAACAATCCCAAAAAGGGTCAAGCAATACATGTTTGTACAGAAAACTAGATGTAGCTACTCAGGTGTTCCTGTAACCAGCAAGAAGGAAAAAGGCTTCTGTTTTAAGGGAATATTTTGATGTGCTTACTTTTTCTTGGAAATGTTCACCTATCGGTTTGAATATTTAGCAAATCTTAAGATTGCTATATTGACCTACAGCTTTTTCAGTCACAGGGTGGAGTAGAAAATGTTTATGGAGAAAGCACACAAGCTGTAAAAGAAAAAGTCAGTAACAAAATTGAGTATTTGATACTTAGAGATTTTTTTACACAGAAGTTCTAAGACTTGTTGGAAAATCAGTAGCAAATCATTTAGTGTTTGTCTATGTGTTGTGTGAGTATTAAAGGAAAAATGGTCTCTTACACAGGAAACCTCCAGGAAAATGTGTCCCCTGTATATAAATAACTCCAAGGGATGTGCTGCACGGGGAGAGGGTAAGGTGAACATATATATAAAACCAGAAAAGAATAAGGTGGTAATAATTAAATTTTGACAAAAAATCATAAAGGCCCTTTTTAAACATGGCCACAAGAGTAGTTTTGGACCAGTGAAGAGAGGAGTGAAATATGAACCTACTTCTAGGTGAAATTCAATAATAAATTTATTATGATGGGGATTATATGGCATAGTGCATTCTGCAGCCTAAATGATTCAGGAAGTCTTCTTCAAGTCTACTTCAAATGATTTGAAGTAAAGGTATTCTCTGAATATTTTTTATAGCTCAACTCCATAGTGTGTCATACATAATTTTCATTGACAGTGAGCAATATGTAGTTTCTGAAGCATCTGCACCATCATTTATCCAGCAGTTGATTAAAAATTGTCAAAGAAAATATGCTGTTCCAAATTAGCCATAAATATTTCAGCTTTGAAGAGGTATGATACTTTTTTTCTTCTTAAGTTGTTTTCAGGGGAAAAAAGAAGATGAATCAAAACCAGCCCTTGTCCTTGCATCACTAAAAGTGTTTAGTGCTAAATATTTCAAAGAATGGAGCAAAAACCTGGTCATGCATATGCTCTGAAGTCATCAACTATACACATGTACATGAAAAAGTTGTGAAGTGGGTTTGTATATATGTGTATTTGAATGTATATATGGTTCATCTCAGGGCAGAGAGGCATGTTTCAGTCTGCTGTTATGGACCAAAATCAAACTTGAATGCTGAATAGGACTGTAGTAAATTTTTTTTCCACATTTGACTAAATTATTCCTTGAATGGTCCATAAAGCATGTGCAATAGGTGCAAAGCAGTGCTTCCTGCAGATGTCTGAAGCACTAAGATGCTGCTCTCACATAGGAAACAGTAATTTTTCTTAAGAACTGACTTCTAAAATGCCCCAGAGAAGAACCAGAAGCCTTTTAATCTTTCAAATGGATGCCAACCCTAAGGAAACTGTTACCATGTCATGTGTCTCAGCTGGAAATTATATTTATGTACGGACAAGCAAAACCTGTTTTTCTGCAGTAAGGAAAAAAGGACAAAATATTGGGCTAAGGGCTGGGTGATGAGTTGGGTTCATCATAGTCTCATTTCTTGCTAAGAAACTATTAGAAAATAGTGCAGCTGTGTCTAGAACGTGATCTTCACAACACACATTTAAAAAAAAAATACTGATTTTTCTGGTTTGCTCTGGATTAATGTCTAAAAAATGTGAAATGTTCTGTAAATGACAGAGGAAGAAGGAAAAGAACTGAATTTCATGATTGTGAATTGCTTTTCTAACACTAATATAGTTATCTTAGACTTGCATCATTTGCCTTAGAGCAATTAAAATACCCAAAGGCACTTTAAATGGGACTTTTAATCTGTTACTGTATTACTTAATAAATATGAGAAATATATTTTAATGAGACTTCATTGTGGATTGTCTTGTGGCAAATTATCACCTCCTGCACTCACTGCACAAACTGGCAACATGATACCTCACTGTGGAGGTGACTTTTGCAAAGAGAGAGCAGCACACCCAGGCTTGCATTCCAAATGTGGGACAGGAGGGAATGGCACATCCTCTACCACAGCCTCGTCAGGAGATCAAAATCAGGAGTTCTGTGCATCGGCAGGGGACAGTGGCAAACACCTTTGCAGAAGCTAATCAGAAGACAGCTCTTAAATGGATAAATAGGCTAAAATCTTCTGTTAACTGATATGTAGTCACTGATAGGTGAAATTCAACTCTTAAAACTGTATCAGCTCAAAAGGAATATAATTATGATGATACTTTTACTTTACTTCACAGGGTGGGCACCCCTCCCACAATAAAATTTCTAAGCAATTCTGTCTGTACTTTGTGAAATCAACAGCATGGAAATTTTTTGCAACAAAATATCTTGAGATATGTACAGGATAAATTATTTCAGATAGAAATGAATCATGCTGCTGGAGTGAAACACCTATCTGAAATTGCTCAATAAGAAATAATATGGAATCAGTTTTATGGTGATGAAAACATCACCCTGACAGGGAGACTGGTGAGGATAAAAGCTCTGCTAGCTTTGACACTCATGAAATGTAGAGATTTACTCACACATCTCTGAATCTGCAACTGGTGGGTTGCAGCATGAAGTCTGAGGGCAGCTATGCTTCTGGTGGTGGATTTTATGGTTAGTATTTAACGGCACTCAGTGATCAGGACACTTATACTGGTTAAATAATTAGATTTGTTGTTGTTGATTTGGATGCCAACAGAAGAGGCAGATGTGCAGATTACACTAGGAAATAGAGTTAACCCTTCAGAGTCTTTAAGGTTTGCCAAGAAAATTAAGATACCCCCACATCTCCATTCAAGCTGAATGGATAAAGAATGGAGAGGGCTCTGACACTGCAGCCATGAGGGAGGCACAACATGAAATAGAAGAAAAATGATCCAAGGTGAAAAATGTCTGAGACCCAGCATATATTTACCATATCGAGCTCTGGAATTAGCTCAGCTTTTTGGGGGGTAGGGAGATGAGATTGGAGATGATATTAGCAAGAGATTATATTATTTGTCTGGGCTTTGCAAATGACAGCAGTGTGCACAGCATGGACTGGAGGATTGAGGCACTGCCCTTTACTTAAAAGAATTAGGGCTAGACACAGAAGGTGACACTGCAGCAAAAAATAAATGAGCAGCCCAAAAGCACACACAATATTTGTGAAGTTTGACTTGGATAAAGAAAGGTGAAGAGGCAAAAGCTCTGCCAGAAAGAATGGGTTTTGTACAACAAAGAAGAGAAACAGCTAAAAACAGGGCTGCATAACACTGATCTTACAACAGAGGATGTGATTATCCAGGTAAATACCAGTTGGGAAAGAATCTGTTCTGCAACAATGTTGAGGAAAAAGGTGGGTTACATGAAGGTGAAGCTCTCAGTTTTGTTTACAGTGCAGCCTCTGGAAGGGCAATAAACTGACTGAGGACAGTCCAGCAGACAAGACACAAACCTGTACAAATTAAAGCTGAAAAGATCAATAACCCCATGTCAAAACTCTAGAAATGCTGCCATGGCCCTAGAACAATCCAAGCCATGGAGGATGGGATTCAGGATGCAAATAAAATGCCTCAATTAAAACATTAGTAAATATTTGCTTAAAACGTTGTCCAAACTTCTAGTAGAGCCCACAGAGATTCAAAATTTAAGTTGGTTACTGATATATAAGTATTTAGCCCTCTCCAGTTTCATGTTTCACATGAATGTCTCCACTACCCAGAGGAGATATAGACTGGGCAGCATGTGTTTCCCTATTTGTGAATGTTTAATGGCATGGTAGGTCACTGGCTGGTTTTGCTGAACTTCCTTTGGTGGTACCAGTGAAGTATGGACTTCTAGTGGGTGCCAGTCGTTTGTGGAATTTATTTGATATCACTAGAGCACCTCAGATGGTAATAGGTATCCATGGTGGGAGAAATTAATTCTACCTCCAGCATCATGTCACAGTGTTGGGGAAAGAACTTGGGGCAAAATGGGAGCTCTGGTTTCCCTAGCTACCATGTAGAAAAATTCTGGTACTTAGTACAACATAATAAAACTTTTGATCTTGGAATATCAGCCAGTGCTGGTATTCCATTAAGAGCTACAGGACAGAGAACTTTAATGCTTTTCTCTAACATCTTAAAAAGAATATGTAAATGCCATGTGCAGATTTTAAAAATTCTGTGGAGAAAGTCCATGTTTTAGTCTTGCCTTAGATAAGCAACTGTGTCATAAAAGTGGTCAAGAGTCTTTAATATCTTGGAAGCTGGATGACTGGAGCAAAATAGGCCGGGGAAGCTTGTATGAATGATGCCCTCTCCCAAAAATAAATTTAAAAAATTAATCTAGATTCAGGCTTCCTGGTGCAGCCGTACCATAAAACACACCAGCTGGACAGAGCCCTGTCTGTGAAGGGACATGCAAGACATGTTATCTATCTCTCTTCTCCTCATATCGTCTCTGCATTTCTCTTTGCCCCAGTCCCCAAATAAGCACGTGGTCTCTGTTGGAGGGAGGCAGAAGGAGGTCAGTGCAGAGGACGAAAGTGGTCCCCAGTGAGAGGTTTGTCCTGGCTGCCCCTGAGGCCCAGCTGGACACTGGTGGGCATGGAGGGAGTGACTGTCCATTGCCAATGTCACAGCTCTGTCCTCCCAAAAAAGGGAATGTGCTGACACTACTGCACACGGTACAAAACCATGTTAATGTCAACAGGATTTCCTCTGCATCACGGATGTGCTCTTGCTGAAGTCATGGTAGTACTTAAATGTTACTCTGCTGATGAATGCAGTTTCATCAGGATGATTAAGTGATGAGCTTAACATGTTAAAAACATAATTTCATGTGTGATAAAAATGTTTTGCATTGCTTAGATAGCATACTTGCAGTTATTTCAATGAAAAATCCAGGTGTTAGAAGTTACCAGCTTAGAGAATTTGGCACAGTGAAAGAATGACATTCATTCTTAATTAAACTAAACTTTCTACTGAAGAGCTAATATTGGTCTGTCAGATTACAGATTCAATTTTTATTATAAATAGTAAACTACTAGGCATTGTTTTAATGTAACAAGTATGAAATAATATCAAGTCCTAGAAAACAGAAAGTTTGTAAAAAATACTAAATAAAAAAAAAAGGTCATTGTCTTGATCCAGATAATATTTTTCAGCCCAGACATACACCTCACTGATGCAGGTGACTACACAGGAGGCACAGCACTGTGAATAAAGATGATGCAACAGAATCTCATGGACCTTGACCTCCGAGTATAAAACATTATAAATATTTCCAATACAGGAAGCCTCATTTTCAGCTGAGCTACTGGGGCCTCTTCACAGTCTTGCCTGTGTTGGTTTAAAAAAGATTCTCCTAATCTCCAAAGCAAGACCCAGTGATGTGAGTTCACAAATAAGCAAAAACTAAGCAAAACATCTGTGCTTTCATTTTAAGTAATAAAAATTACTCAGAGCTTCCTGTAAGAAGATTATACCTACGGACAAATTAAATTCAAGTGATTTAATGGAGAAAGAATTATTGTTACACTTTTTAAAATATATTTTTCTTTATGGTTTTGTCTCTGTATAAAGAATGTAGTTCAGATCTAAGTGTTTTTCTTTTGCTCTCAAAATGCCAATTAGACTTTTCCCCATAGGAGCTGGCATAGTGGTAGTAATTCTCCTTTTGAGAAATCTGTGTATTGCTCTCTGGTACTTCAGAATTCATTGTAAGCTACACTATTGCTACTCCTTCAGTTAAAACACCCCTTTTATACCATGACATAGTTTTTTGCGCTTACTGGGGCCACACATGAATCTTTCATGTCACTTCACTCACTTTGAGTTTTTGATTTGAAATCTGGGTATTTTCAATGCTCTTCTCTTTGGAGAGCTGAAATGAACAGCTTTTGGCTAATTCGTGTAATTCAGTCTGTAAACTAGGCTTAGTTACAATTTGCTATAAGTAATGACCTAGATGGGAATTAACTGCGTTTGCCTGTTTTAGTGAATTTAGGTAGTTATGAAATATAGTCATCAAAATATGAACTTTACCGGTCTAAAAAGAGCTGTCATAAAAGTTTATTATTATAGAACAGCAACTGGTAAGATCATCACATATTTATTTACAATTGCGAGTATATTAAAAAGCAAATTTCTCCAAGTATTAGTCCCATCTGATTTGAAATAGTATAAACATTTTTATTTGCTTCAAAATTGACAATATAATATGTTTCATGGAAGTGTTTAAAGAGGCACTGCTTCATACCATAATCAGTTATTCCAACCCAATTTCCCAGGCAGTGCAGAGGTCTAGAGTCATATTATTAGCAGTTTTCCTTCTATCTGACATGAATCTTTCCATCCTAACAGGAACTTTTCTAGCCTACTGCTACTAGAATCAATAGGCATGAACATGAAAATGTTTTTTTCCTTTCTGTTATATAAACCATTTATCAGTTTCTTCTCTGAACTATCCCTAGTGTTCAAGTGCTTTTCCTTAGAGTGCAGTTTCCAAAGTTAAGCACAGTATTAGAGCAAAACATTTACCAGTATGGTGCAGAGATTAAGGGCTGCTTCTTGTGTCTTGTGGGCCATATTCTAATACACACATACATTTTTAACAATTAAGATGGTCATAACTGATTTCCAGCTTGTGATGTCCCTTGAGTTTCTAGAAAAAATATTTTTAATGAATTGTTTCCCTAGACACTTGAAGAATGCAATATCCTGGAATAAATACCTAGTACATATTCCTGTTGAATTTTGTCCTTGTTTTACAGAATACTCCACAAGGGTTAATTTTTTATTGCAATTCTGTTTCCAAGAGAGTCCTTCTTTCTGAGCCTCTTGTTACCTGCAAATTTAATAGCACATACTTTCTGCTCAGTCTTCCAGGTGGTACAGGAGGTTATTGGAGAGTAATTAATCCAGTGCATGCCACAGAATCTTAGAATGGTTTGGGCTGGAATGGACCTTAAAGGTCATCCAGCTCCAACCCTCCTGCCATGGGCAGGGACGCTTTCCATGAGATTAGGCTGCTCAAAGACCCATCTTAACCTGGTCTTGAACACTTTTGGGAATGGGGCATCCCCAGTTTCTCTGGGCAACCTGTGCCAGTGCCTCACCACCCTCACAAGAAAGAATTTCTTCCTATTATCTAAACCTACCCTCTCCTTGTTTATAGCCATTACCTCTTGAGCTATCATTACATCTCTACTGAATAGTACAAACTTCAATTTTGATAATCAACAAACTATTACTATCTGAATGAGGTTTTCTAACAAATGCTATATCCAGCCTATGGTAGTTGTATCATGTTTTAGAAAAGTGAAGCCTAATACATTGTTTTGCCTATCAAATTCTATGCAACACTTGACAAGCACACGAATGGCTTGTGCCAAAACAAGGGCTTCTGCCTGTCATGCAGTCATGAAAAAAGCTACAGTGGATTGAGAGTATTTGTTCCTAAAATGTTTGTGTTAGGAAGTCTTCATTTAAGATCTTAGTTAAATATTTTTAGCAGAATTTTTATGGTAAACTATGTGGCTTAGTTTGTAAATGCTTGACTCCTTTTTTTAAGGAAAGGTGCTGTGTTTGCCTTCTTTCTCCATTCTCCACAGCTTCTCAAATAAGGCAGGCACTCCTCTGATGCTTTAATCAGTTCTAAGTATCTTAAGCTGACATTTATGTGACATGCTCCCCCTCTACTCTGCCCATTTTAAGCTGTAGTTTTAGAATGAAAAATGAATGTGTGAAAACATGACTTGCATTTTACCATATCCTGTCCTGTCTGTAGCTTTTGTCAGGACACGGAGCACGTGCAGCAATAGTGATTGCTGGTGGTGTAGAAATACATGGTTTCTGCATTCAGTTACTTTTCCTGCCATGTTCTGTGGGTTGAAACATGCACTAGGATGTACTGCTTTAAGATCTAACACTTCCTTCCAAACTCCATTATTCTCTAAAAAACCCCAAACCACCAAAACAAACAAAAACACCAACCAACAACAACAACAAAACAACCAAAAAACCCAAAAACCAAAACCAAAAGAAACCCCACCAAACCAAAAGAAAAGAAAAAAGAAGACTAAAGGAGAATGTTGCATTTTGCACTGCAAGGACAATATTGCTTTTCAAGTGCCAGCTGGATTCCTTCCTGAATTAGGAAGTCTTTAATGTAATTGCCTGAAACTCCCTAATCTAACTGCAAATTCCTTACTGAGATTGTAAGAAGGCAATTAGAAAGTAGTTTGATTTTATTTATTTAATGTGCTAAATTCACTATTCCCTGTTCCAATAAGATTATGTCCAATTAAAATGCAATTGCTTCTAGATTTCCTCAAACAAATGACTGCACAAGGGAGACTTTTCAGGCTTGGGGAATCCTTTCTTGTCCCCATTCACCCTCTTCTATCAGTGTGGTGGAATTCTGTTGGGTTTTTTGTGGGTTTTTGTTTGTTTGTTTGTTTTTGGTTTGATTTTGTCTTGCTGTTGTGAAGGTGGCTGGTTTTTGTGTTTTGGGGGGTTTCTTTGGTGCCTTTTTTTTTTTAACTGGGGTTTTGTCTGATTGGGGATTTGTAATGAAGATAAATCAGTGAGTAACATCAGCTAGTAGAAGTAGATGTGAGAGTTATCAAAGAGGTCTTTGAACATTTAGAGGACTTTCTGCAGAAATAAGCAGATATTTCTTTCCCTCTTGGCATCTCTGTCTTTCAGCCTCTCTTCTGCTCACCTTCTCGATTTCAGCATCCTTTCACAGTTCTTCTTGGCTTTATTTTATAAAGTTTCTACCACAGTAAGCTTTTATTCTTATTTCTGTAAGGTATGACCACAAAACTGAGGTCACTAACAGTAAGTGAAAAGCTATGGCAACACCAATCAGTAAAAGCCAACAGTCAGGTCATCACGGCCTGTGAACTCTGTGAAAAGAATTGTAGTGTTTTTTCTCTCACCAGACTGTGCATCTCCTCTTCTGGAAGTCCTTCAGTTAAAGCACTAGAAGTTTGTGGTAGCTCTGTAAAGTATGTGGTGACCAAATTTCATTGTTAATTTGGGACATTAGGCTCATCTTGCAGACAATACTTTGACATTCCTTATTTTCCATTTGCAACATTCTCAAAATTGTAAAGTGATTTCTAGGGTGAAGAATGTGTTCTTCAGAAACAACAGGAGTCATATGCAGACTTGGGCTATTGCTGGGGAAAAAAAAATCTGGAGACGAATTACTTACATATTGGAACAAATAATGTAATTTTCACAGGCTAACTGTAGCCAGGTGACCTTTAGCAGGATGATGCTCTATTAGGTTTGAAAACCAGGAGGGAGTGTAGCAGCTGTTCTTAGGCCAACATTCAAATACATGAAACGTTCACTGAATGAGCACTACCTGTCTTCTTCTTCCATGTCACTGGCCTGATGTACAGCAAGCATGAGGTTCTCTGGCAATGAAAAATATTTCTGACCTTGGAAGATGTGTCATCAAAGGCCTAAAATAGCCAAAACAGGCTAGCCTTCCTCTAGAAGACACCTAAATAAGGCTGATTTGGATTGCCAAACATCAGAATATATCTAAGTATAGAACAGTCTATATACTGTGCATTTTTTAACCTCCTTCCAAGAAATTACATTAGAAACATAACCATGTAAATCCATCATGTATCATATATTTTATGTGAAAAGACTTGACAAAGGGAAAGACAGATATCCTGATGAGACCAGTCTTCATTTGGGTGTGCACAAAAACAGTCCGTTTGTGTTGGATGAGTATGGGTGTGTGTGGTGGACAATAGTGGCATTTGTAAAATTAAGTAATGGGAAAGCTTAGAAGATTTGTATTCTCCTTCACATGCTCTTGCAAAACTCTGTGTGAAGCTCTCAGTGTATCTATAACCAGTTTATGAAGCACCAGACATACATCAGTTAATCTTGGCATATCTCCATTCATTAAAGGAAACATCAAAGCAGTATTCATGAGCTTTAAATGCTTTCACTTCTTGATAGCATGGGGAGTGCCCCTGAAAAGTTGTAGTTTCATTTAAGTACAGCCAAAAATGTTTTGTTTCTTTGCTTTTAGAGGAAAGTTTTATTTTGAGGAAAGTAAGATTTCTTGTTGCATGGAGATGAAATGGACTTCTTGGAAAGCTGCGGACTTAAAGGAAGTTTAACAACTTCTTAAATGTCAAGTTGGAGAAACATGTTTTCTTGGGCACCATTCTCTCCCTTTGCATTACTGATCAAAGAACCTAAACAGGTACAAATCCCAGGGAGCACTTCAGAGGACCAAACATCTCTGACAAGTTCAATATGAGAGGATGTTTTATTGAGCTTCTCATTGCCATTTGCAGGTCAGGCATGGTTTATTACCAAATATATCTTCCTCATACAGATGTCTCAGATACATCAGTTTACTGCCCACAGTGACTCAGTTATCAGTACTTCTGTTTCTCTGTGGAAATGCTTTGACTGCTACAGTCCAGAACTGTATTTTTTCTGTCATGATTATAAAGACCAGTGACTCACCTTCCACTCTTATTTGATTTAGACAATTAGATCTCTCTCCTAATTGTCAAGTTTCATTTCAGTTCCTCTACTTCAGTAAAGATCACATTTATTAATTTTTCTATTCATGATTTGGATGCTACAGAGCACTACTTGTTCCAAGACAATAATTTCCTTATGTTGAAATATTAGTGCAGCATGATTTTAATAATTTACACACATAAAAAGTAGTAAGTGTTTTTGCAATAAAGAAAGAAGAAATATTGAGAAATGTATATAACAGTTCCTATATTTTTGGTACATTTGCATGGATATCATCTGAGTCTACATCCTTTGAAAAGGACACCAATGTAAACTTGAACCCTTGCAAGCACTGTCTTTTTCCTTCTCTCGCAATTTTTGTGATGGAGATGATTACTACAACGTCCCATAAGAAGTTTAATAACTGAGCTTCCTATACAACTGTAACAACTATTAGGCTATGTCAGGTTAATCTTCTTGAAGTAAGTTAATAAAAAATCCCCCAGTGAAAAGAACTTTAATAGAAAACCAAAGCAGAGAAGTAGTCAGTAGCCTTGTTCAATAAATAGAACCAAGAAACGCATTTGCTCAAAGTATGTAATTCAGATCCATAGATGATGCATAAAGTACATGTGAAAATTTAGAACATGTTTTAATTTTTGCATGCTTGAGGTCTGAGACTAAATTATCCAGAAAAGATGTCTCTCAGGCTATCCAGCCCTGTTAATACTACAATAGCAGAATCATTGCATCTTATATAATTTAAAAACTTCTAAAAGATGAAGTAGCTGCCTCTCTTGTTATTAGCTTGCAGCCCAAAAGAACAGTTCATAACCCAAAAGATTATAGTAATAACCACTTTCAACTACTGTAAGTTAATGAATAACTCAAACATAAATGTGCTATGATGAAAACAATTGAGGTTGCTAAGAGATAAAAATACCATGAAAAGTAAATCACTACTTTTAACATCAGTTTATTCAAGCAATGAAGTCATATGTATTCTTGTATCACTATCTCATATGTGCATACCCAAGTCTGAGATTACAGCCTGAGAATTTACAATTCAAGTGCATATATTCGTAATAACAGTGTTCTTTCAAAACAGCATTTCACAGCTTGAGAATAGGCCAGGGTTTCAGTAATAGGAATTCATGTTCTCCATAGATCCTCAGTATGTATCTCTGATTATGCATCAAAATGATGGACACTTTAACTCCAGTGAAAAAGTTAATAGGTCCCCGTGCCTTATGCCTGAGAAGTAATTGTCAGTTATATAACATTATTTTTTTTCAAACATGGAAACATTTGCTTTCAGTCTGTTACATTGCTATGACACAGAACCATGTAGGCTGTAAATGAAACTAAGACCTAGTGAAAAACAATTGATGAATTTAAAAAAAAACATAATTTTTTGGGTAACATGTACATGTATTAAAAAACATTAAATGTCTAGGAGAAGAAAACTGCCACAGTATTCTCTGCTCATTTAACTTTAATGTGAATTCTTGGATGCTAAGCACTGACACTGCTACAGTAACTTTAGGCAGAAGCCAGTTCAGATGCTCCTAAATCAAGGGGCCTGCCACTGACCATACCTTGGTGCTCTTCCATAGCCCCTAGTCATTCTGGTTTCTGAGCATCTCACAGTGTTTAATGCACTGTCTCTCACAGGTGTTCTCCTTTACGAGATGGGGAAATAGTAGGACATTTAATTTTTCTGGTGCTGATACCATCAGACATTCGGGTGCCTCACTGCAGCACTGAAATGCCCTGACCCTGCCTATATGCTTGATGTCTCCACAAAGTGCCAGAGAAGGAAGAGTGATGTCCCAAAGCAGGAAGCAGCTAAAGCAGAGCACTGGCTAGGAAGCCAGCTAAGGTCAGCCTGTGGAGAAACACTGAAACCAGGATATATGATAAATGCCATTTCTCTCCAGGGCTGAGATGCCTCATGCACAGTGGCAGACAAGTGCTTCTTTCCACTTTAGACTCTCACCTCTGTATCCTACAGCAGGGATGACACCTTTCTTTCTAAAGCAGAAGCAGTAACAGTTTCTTCTTTTAAAACTGAATCTTTATTCTTATTATGCTGGTTTTGAGCAGTACCTTAGCACTTGCTCAGAATGTGGCATCCTCACATTTAATTCTCTCTTGCACTCAAGTGAATTCAGGCCTCTTTTCCCCCTGGAAACATCCTAGTTTTGAGTCATTCTTGGGTTTCGATATTCTCCACCTCTCTGGGTCTTGTACTTGCTGAGCAGCAATTCCCAATGGGAGATGGAGTAAGTTTCAGTTTCTGCCCTGCTCAGTGGGGTGTGAGGAGTGGAGCTGCAACTGCTCCATGGCTCAGAGCCTACAGAACTAAATGGCAGAAAGAGCATGCCCTATAATTCTATAAACTGCAATTCACCTACACAATCTTTCAGCTTTGGTTTATCGCTAATTACAATCCTACACAAACTGAATTATACGTCATTATGGGTCATTATATTTTACCAAGGCAGCAGAATTTTCCGTGAGTGACAGTTTTGAACACCTTTGTGTGGTGTGGTTCTGATCACAGCGTCCCACACAGCCTGGCCAATGTGAAGTGCAGGAAAATTGGCTATAACAGAGCCAGGAGATAATTTTAGACCTTTGACTTGTATGCATGGGCTGGGACCTCAGAGCCCCTTTGCAGTAAAGGCAGCCTTTGGAGAGTAATTGAGAGCAGCCCTGCTGGGAGCCTCCTCCACTCCCACATGGGCTCCCACCTTAGGCACAAAGTTAAATGCCTCAAGTAAGGAGGGCGAATGTTGCCATTTTCATTAAGCTTATTAGAAATGACAAAAAGGCCAAATCCTCATGTGCTCATGCCCTAGCAACCTTTTAATGTAGTGCCCTTGCTGTAACAGCAGAGAATTTAATCCCAAAAGATTCCTCCCACTGTTTGACGAGAGAAAGGTTAGGAATACATGAGAACAAATATCCTGAGATAACAAAATCTTTAGGATTTTTCAATGGATTATTCCTCAAATAGTGAAAAGCTACATGGAAAGCCTGAAATTAAATATTTCAAACCTCCGTTTTGATGGTGGAAATTAACCCCTTCATGAAAAGCAAAAGCCAGGATTCACTTTGGCTCCTCAATGTGTGCCTCAGCCACAGGACTCGTCATTCCAGCAGCAACTTAGCTGCTTTTCAAGACACAAGGTGTGTTTATGAAGTGTTGAGTGGCTGCTGATGCCACTCATGGTCACGGGTTTATTAACTTCTCTCAGTTACTCATTCAAGAGTTGGGGTGTTTCGACTACCTTCACTTGAAATGGCTGTGGACAAAGGAGAACACAAACCACTTTTTAATTCTACAGTTTTGTTTTAGTACAACTGGACGCAAAAAATACATGGATCTTTACTGAGGCTTTAGAATGGGTCTTTTGAAACTTTATGTATAGTAATGCTGCAAGGCAACTTGAGCTAACAGTAAATATGTTAGTGGGAAACTGGAAGCTATGTGCCCATCCTGGCAGGGTCTCCTCAGACCCAGAACTAATTCAACTTAGCTCAAATGACAGTAGGTGATTTTCCTATGGAAAGTCCAAATGGGATTTGAGATCCTCATTCATACTGAGGTCTCCTAAAACATCTTGTCGTTTATGGTATACTTATGCTATGCAGCTTCTGTTAAAGGTGCTATAGATTATGTTCTATCATTAAGATTTCTGCTTGTTCTTCAGCCAACTTTTTGAAATAGAGCTGTGGAAATGCAGAGGTTTGTTCAGAATATCTTATCTGAGATGCTGTAACACTTCCTGAGTTTATAGCAGCAATTTTACTAAATATCCTTGTTTTGAGGAGAGCAAGGCTACAGCAAATATGCAACCAGTATAGGAAAAGCATGCTCTTCCTTCTTTTTCTTAGGTAAGAAATCAAAAATAAACACTTCCCATCTATTGTTAAAATGGATAAAATGCATGAAATAGTTTTCCTCACATGGATTAAAAGACATTAAATTAATGAGTGCACAAGGAAGAATGATTACCATTGTAATACATTCACAATTGCTTTGCTAAAACATTTGCATGACTTGCAGTTTCATTTGACTTTAAAATATTACAGTTGTCTCATGCTCACGGTTGGATTTTTACCTTTGGTTGTTTACGTTTCAACAAGAAAATCCAGACACGTCTTGAAACTAATGTTCACTGGTGTCCAGTGACCTGGCTGATCCTTCAAAGACTTATGGCTCAGCTCTGAAGAATTGCAGGCAGAAATGACAATAATTTAACTCGATTTTGCTAACAATCAGGAAAGGATTAATTATTAAATTCAAAATAGTCATCTAGTCCTGTTGTCATATTATCCTGTTTCAAGCCTGAAGTATTTTTTTCTCTGTGCAACTATTTCCTTAGGTCTTTGCCAGAATGTTTAAACGAAGTATCCCTGCCAGAGGCAGAAGGTGGCCATTCCCAGCTCTCTTAGCTCAGCTTGCCCTTTCTGGTAGGATGGGGGTTGCCATACTCTCTGTAGAACAGAGCAACTTCTTCAAATAAATGGAATATAAATTCCAACTTTGTTTCAGCTGTTGGGGTTTTTTTTGTTTCTCTCCTCTTCCTTTGGACATGAACTAAAGAGGCATTATTCATACAGCTGTACATTTTAAGTGACTTGTACATTTTACAGTGCACATACCAACACTGAGGATAAAGACTTCTGTCTCTAATCCGTTCTAAACATTATATCATACTCTGTTTATAAAATCCACTCAAGGAAAATAATCCTGAATTTGGGTATTACATTTCTAGGCTAAGCTATTACAAATGTCTCTGGGTTTACAGGTGCAATTCCTGAAATCCCTGGAAATTAAGACACTCACTCTGGGCCGCACAAATAGCCCAAATGGAATGCTGCATTATTTTTCTGGGAATTGGCATAGCACAGAGTCATTTGTGTTTTCTTTTCTGTAGGAAGCCTAATTACAGAAATTTATGCAGATAGAACTTCAACTGCACTTTATCAAATTTGTTTTTCTCAGGTATGGCTCTGGGAAATCAGCCAAAACAAACAACAAACAGCAACTGATTTACACCTAATTTTTACTAATGCTCTCCATATTTTTTATATTATAAATCTTCCTTATTTTATGGTACTCTGCAATGTCTTGGTTTGGACTGGAGCACATGCCTAGTTAGTTTGGCTCACAAAGTGAACAAAGCAAAAGCCTTTCATCTTACTCTACAAAAAGATGGTTTATTATCTAGGTTTTCAAGCAAACAGAGGCTGGTGATGCATAGAAGCAGTCTCATGCATTTCTCCATTCTGGTTAGTTTTATCTTTCACTGCAGAATTTCCATGATCAACAGTTTGATTTATATATCTCAGTTGCTGTTCTTTTCCTTTACAGGCAAAAACTATATTTAAAGGCTCTGTTCACTTCATGAGTATTATGGCCTGCACAGTTCTATCTGCGGGATTACATCTGTGGTTTAAATTGTCAGATGAAAAATCATTTAACAAAGTACTAGAAAAACAAATTCAAGCATATTGAAGCCTCTGTCAGCTTGTGAAGCTTCTCATTTGGGTAAGGTTTTTATAAAAAGAGAATATCACATTCAGGTTTTCAAAAATACCACACGATTAACTGAAATGTAAGCGTAGCCTGTAACAACTCCAAGGCACCATGCAAGCAGAAGGATGAGGGATAGGTCTGCCAGAGACATTCCTACTTAATCATGGGTACGTCACGGCACTTTGCTCTTTCTCCATTCTTGGTTATAGACAGTAGATAATCTGGACCTCATAAATACTTGACATACTTAGTAATTTTTTCTTATAATCCTCTCTTCAACGTGGATATTGAGTAGAGCACAGACAGAGTCAGATGAATTTTTCACATTAATTTTTCTTTAAAAAAATATCAATGCTTTTTCAAATTTTATTATATTTTTCATAGAAATAACTGTAATGTTGTACATAGAAGTTTTACTATGACCTTACTAGAAATCTTTTCTCCCTCTAAATGCCAAAAACAAGCCAAAACCAGATTTGTATGGACTGCATATTTTGCAGCTTGGAATTTACATAATGATCTGCAAGTCTCACCTAATCTTGAAGGATGGTTTGCTTGTGTAAAGTAACATTAAAATTAGTAACCAATTATGAAGAATAAATTTATGATTTTTTTCCTCAATAAAAGATTTTCAGAACATCAGAAATGTTCACCCACGTTGCAGAACTATAAACATTTGAAATGTAGCAGATCTGCAAAAACATGCAGAGCATGAAAGAGTTTCAAGAAATTTGCTGAAAAGTGTTCTGAAAAGCACTGAATGCTTTATCAATTGGGAAAATGAGGAACAATAAAGAATAGTTAGTTAAATCAGACTTTTGCATAATCTTGTCATCAGAAAGCCAAATTGTTGCATAAAATCAGTGGCAACAAATGTGTTCGTATCACTCAGTGCTTGAATTGATGGAGTCGTGTTGGTGCATCATTCACAAGTCTGTGTGCTGAAAAACCAGGGCTGAACTGCTGCCTCAGCCAAGTAGGGGAGTTCTCTGATTCTGCTCCTGCAAAGACCCTGTGAAGCCCTTCTTGCCAGAGGCTGGCATGGGGGAGATGGTAAGGAAGCATTGAGGTATACAACATTAGAAGACATTTGAGTCCTTCTTTAATTTCCCTTTTAAAATGTAGTTTTACACCCAATAGTGGATATCCAGCCAGGGAAAAATTGCTATTATCTGTCTTTTGTCGGGATTCACTTCATCTAGCTTCAACTATCTGATTTGTGCAAGTTGTGAAATGTCAACAACTGAATCAAGACAGGAGAGGAAAAGAGCCATGAAAAAGCACTGGAACAGGGCAGTCACTGTGTGCCTGACTGCTGCTCCTAGCACATCCAAAGGAGAAAGCATGAATACATTAATGAAGTTTTAATATCCACTATTGGAAGCTTCTTTCTTAGCAAAACAAGCATTTAAAATTCTTACAATGAAGCATAAGCAAATGTACAGTCTACTAAACACCAAGGAATTGGTAGTGGTTAGCTAGGTCTGCAAATGTCCATGTGCTTGTGCACACACGGACACTCATATCAACACATGGACAAAGCTCAGAGGTTCCCTTCAGTCTCTTCACACTCAGAACTGAGAAATCTCTGAAGTATCTTGCGTTTGAAGACCTGTTTTCAGTGCTGCTAAGTGTACAGAGTACCCAGAGCACAGCATTCAAGTTGCCTTCTGTGTGACAGGGAAAGGACATTGCTGTACAGAAGGATTTCCTCAACATGCTTGTTGCTTTAAAAAAAGGCAATGATCTAGAAGTATTTTAGAGGTGGCAATGTTGTATATGTACTTGGAATGGGAGAGTCCTTGAGAAAACCATCTCATCTAGTGAGCAAAGGCATTATGGACTTGAGAAACTGTGATGAGATCAAATCTCTGCTCTTGAGTTTGAATTTATTTGTAATGACACCTACTGCCATTTTGAAGACTACAAAAGGATAAAAAATGTGTCATTCAGACTAAGGTGGTCACCTCTCCTGAAAGGGGTGTTGCTGTAGATTTTATTGAAGAAGTTTTTACATTAAGATTTTGGACAGATACTTACTTTGCAACCAAGTCCTACTGTACATTGTTTTTTGCAAGGTGCTCATTTCTTCATCTGTTCTAGTAGACACTCCTACACTCTTCTGAAAAAAGCAGGATAAGGGAGAAGGATGCCGCAGACTTTCCATCATTGCTTCA
This sequence comes from Trochalopteron elliotii, assembly GCA_024734555.1. Classification (NCBI taxonomy): domain Eukaryota; kingdom Metazoa; phylum Chordata; class Aves; order Passeriformes; family Leiothrichidae; genus Trochalopteron; species Trochalopteron elliotii. The sequence goes on along the minus strand of JANPWX010000449.1, from coordinate 3,165,913 downwards.
AGAGTACAGGATATTTGCCATCTGCAGCTTCCTAGTTTACTGACTACAAGTCAATTGTCACACTTGGACCTGGATGTCCCAAGTGTACGTAGAGGTCAAAATGAAAAAAAGATAAAAATGTTGGCTTGTTAATCCTTCTTTCTTTCAGATCTTATTAATATAGGGTATTCCTGCTGCACAGTGATCTGAACATGAAACAAAGCAAAATATGAACCACACAATTAGATTCAATATTTCACCATTTTAGTTGGATCAATTCTGACAAATATGGGTCTAATATGCTTGGAGTCTCATTTCCCAAAGCCAAATTTGTGCTATTCTTCAACACTAAGAAGATGAAAGAGATGCTGATGAGTTGATTCGTAAATGAGTTAGTTTTGAATGGCTTTGGCCTGATTATTTAGTTTTGTTTTAAGAGCATTTGTTTTCAGTTGGAAAACACACAGAAATTAATTGCTAACCAGAGTAGGTATTCTGAATTTAGCTCTTCTAATTTTGAGCAAGCAGTTTTATTCAGACATTTTAGTTGTTTGCCTAAAGAAGGACTTAAATACACACATATGGACTGGATTGCACTACACAAGCAAAGTGCTTGTGTATAACAGCCTGAATGGCTTTGAAGGGGTAATTCAATACAATTTTCAGGCAGGGTCACAACCTCCTTTGCACATCAAAGATGGAATGGCCTCCTCCAAGGGCTGCAGTTCTGTTCTTCATTCTGCTTCTCAACTGTATTGAAATTTAGCAAATCAAAAATCTCCTGTGTCTTCATTTACCCATAATTCATTCTTGTCTCTCAAAATTCCTTTCATAAAGATTCATTAATTCATTAATTAATTGAGGTTCATGTAAAATTCAAAGTCCTTAACTAAAGTAATGTGTAAGTGTTGACATGATATGATAGAAAGAAAATATATTGAACCCTATAGAAACTGTGGAGGGAGATCAGTGGTAGCGCATGTTATCAGACATCAAAATAACATGTGTAGGGCTGTGGCTAGTTTTATTATTCATGCTGTCAGAGAATGAGACTCTAAAGTATAAAAACATGGATATAAAATCAAGCGAGCAATTGTATATGATAAAAGTTAAACATAGCAGTACACTAAATCTGACTTTTTTTAATACAAGAAATCTCTGAAATGCTAATTCCCCCAACTTAATTATTTAACACAGATGGTTAAATTATTCAGGTTTAAAAATACAAAGCCATACACAATAAAACTTGTGTGTTACACAGGAGGTACTAAATCCTCTCGGACAAACTAAGATTTTTGCTTGACCTTTGTTCAGCCCAGACTCTTACAGGAAACTTCTAGTGGAAACTTGGTTGAGTGAGGGTCCCATTGGAGCATGCTGTGAGGATTTTGCAGCAGCTGAAGATGGTTCAGGTGAAAATCAACATCTTCTGTTTAGGGCTAGATAATGAAGAGAGGAGAAAAAAGTTTTTAAAACTTCTCAGATCTAAGGATGTGGCTGGGAAACGGAAGTTTAGCCAGGCCATTCTTCTAATACCCTAATGAAAATTAAGAATTAAGGATTTAATATGACAGCTTTAATGTGCACAGGTAAACTGTGATGCAGCACTCAGTCAGTGTGAAAAAGCACTGGAACAGACTCATAAAGAGGAGTACATAATAACTACTTAATTCTGTGTGATATCTTCAGAAACAGATTACATAGTAGTGACTTACTGCTAATGGATAATTAATTAAATACTTAGATTGCCTTATTTAAATTCAATATATCATGAACTGTTGGATGGGTTGTGTCTCTACTATACACCAACAGTAACATCCAAAAGCCTAGTAAAAACATATTACATGAAAAACTGCAGCATGAAATGTGAGTAAGGAACATTGGGAGATGAGGAAAAGAACAGTGACTACAGTGGCAGTAGGATTAAGTTTAAAATACAGAGAAAACAAATCAGGGAAAGGTGACTCCATGAAACACCTTGCTGAAGTTTGTATGTACTGCAGTGAAATTATGAGATCACAGCAACTCAGCTAGGTTTAGAATCATAGAATGGTTACATTTGGCAAAGACCTTTGAGATCAAGTCCAACCATCAACTCAGCACCACCAACCACTATGTTCACCATTAAATCAGATCCTCTGGTGCCTTAGGAGGCTGCTAAGTTTGGGTTAGCTGTGCAGCATCACTGCTGTGGCACAAGAGCACTGATGACACCAGCAAGTGCTAATCTAAGAGATTGCTGCACCCTCAGCTCCCCAGAAAGTAGTGCTGGACCAAGTTATTACAGTTTTGTTTTAATCAGAATGAAAGTCAAGAGTGTAGGAAAAAAAATACTAGGTTTGTGAAAGTAGATTTTTGGAACCTATGAATTGAGTATTACCCAGTTGTCAGAGATATACATTGCATTGTGTAGTATTCTTATATTTCCCTCTTGCATCCTATGCAATGTAGCAACATCTCTGTTAAATTTATACTTCTGTCCTTGAGCAGCTGCTGCCTCTTCTTACCAGGACAGTACTGGATGTTGCTTAGAATACGATTTTAAACCAAACTGTATAACTGTGTTTATTACAGATAAAATATATAGATTTTCCAAATCTATTATGATTGATTATCAAAAGGACAAGTTTAAGATTTTTCAATTCCACAACTGGAGATGCAGCTCTTCTGATTTAAATTTGACAAAAAAGCATCTCAGTTCCTCTCAGTTGCAAAGATATGGTTTTGAAGAAGCATTCTCACTTTGAACACAACACTTCACAACTGAGTGGAATTTAGTGCTAATTTTAACCTACCTGAAAAAAAGAGCTTCCTCCAGAGTCCTGTTAAAAGGGCTTGGATAGGCCCTTTCATTGCTGCTTCAGTGGATAAGAAGAGGATACAGGCACAGGGAATTCGCCAGAACTACTGTGTCTAACCTGAGGGTCTACTGGTGGCTTTTTTCCCTTATAATTGGAACCAATTCCTATTCTTCTTGAAGTCAAAATTAATTTTAACATTAAAGCCTGAGAATTATTTTAAGCATTATTCCCAAGAGGAATATGAAGTGGATTACTATTTTCACTTCTGTCTTTGCAGCTCAGAGTACTAGAAGCTTTTTTCACTGAGAACCCTCATGTGAGTAACATGGTCCCAAGAGCTGGTAAGTGAAGAAGGTGAGGAGATTCTTTGACTCAAGATTCCAAAGAGCTATTTACAATACACAACACTTAGAGATGAATAGTAGCAGTTTTGGAGTTCTAAAAGAGTTCCATGGGAGTTTCATCCAAGAATTTATTAAATAAATCAGTTATGTCACAACAACTTATTGTCTCCAATGAAAATGAACTTCTGAAGTAAGCTGTTGCCTGAAAAATCCTCTTTAGATGCTACTGTGGCCTTGGAAACCTTAGCACTTCTTAGAAATACCAGTGTTTCAGAAAAGACACAACAAAGAGGACAGAAAGTGAGGATTCATTTTTGCAGAGATTTCTTACCTGTTGTTCCTTTCCAGTGGAACAACATACACTTTTAGAAAACATATTGTAGCCAAAGTAACTTACTAATATTTATCCACTGTAGGTACCTTAGTACAGAAAGTGGATACTAACAATTATTATGTATTTCAAGAGCAATTCCAGAAAACTTCAGTCCTGCAAAGATCATGTATTTAGCCCCAAAAATGTACATAGTGCAACCACAAAGAACAAGGATGCCCACTGTCCTGGTTACAGACAGGACAGGGATAATTTTGGCAGCAGGCAGAAGGGGCATGGCCAGGACCCAGAGGTTATGTGATACCACCTCCCATTTTCCTATTCCAGGGATGAGATAAGGGCTCTCTTACGCATCAGTGTAGGAGGACGGCAGAGGGAGCAGCCAGGTATTCTCTGGGGGTTTTCATAAGAATTTTTTGCCTCCTTCTTGTACCCTCTGTCATTAGTACTGTTGCTGTTACTGTTGGTTATTTTACCTCATTGCTGTTTCCAGTAAATTATTCTTGTCTCAGCCCATGATCTTTGCCTTTTATGCCTCCAATTCTCCTCACCAGCCCACCATAGAGAAGGGGTGGGGTGGGAGGGAGCAAATGAGCAGTACATGGTTTGGAGTGGTCTCAGTAGGAGCACTAAATTGGAGAACACCGTTCCTAAACCCCAACACAGAGACCTAAAAAATCCTGCAGGATTTCAGGATTTACTAGTTATAAAACGCCATGGTATAGCAACCCATTAGGTCTTCTGAATTTGGTGACTGGATCAATAACTGATGATTCTAAAAGAATTCATCAAACATTCATGACTCTACAGAATATAATATTGCAAGCACAGATAATGTAATTTATTCAATGATAATTTTTAAAGTAATTTTCAACAAGTCCCAGTAAGCAAGGCCAAAACAATAAAATGGAATTCCACTGGGTGGGCTCTTGGTTCTGGGAGAGTTTTTGGTATTATTACTAAATATTAACGATACAAAGATGCTTATCCAGCTCATCCATCCATATCTAGCAAATCCTGGGATTTGCTTACAGCTGGTACCAATCCTGCTACTATGCAGGATAAACTCGTGGTTTTGTGGTAGTCCATTGATGACATGACTTCCAGTGGGATCAGAATTTCATCTCAATAGTTAGTTTTCTGGTGGACTATCTACTGAAGAGGCTGACACCAATAATTTTTTCTTTGTCAGTAACTCAAACAGTTTGTACTAATTATCAACTGTCTGGAAAGATGAAATTGTTCCAATGCTTAATTAATAAGGAAAATGAAATTTATTTGGCTTCCTGAATCATTTAACTCTGAGAGTGTTTAAAGTACTTCATTATGGTTTTCAATTTTCAAATGTAATTGCTAAAATCAAAATAAAGTAATCACAAAAAAAAAAAAAAATCAAGGGGAAACATTTTGAAGTGACAAAGAATGGCAGTTTATCATTTGGGGATTTAATTTGTTTCCAAGACAAAAAACACTGTCAAGTAATAATGAACTATTTTGTGGACACTGCATCTGCTAAATATTGCAGAGAAGGGTTTTGGCTGAAAATTTTCATCTAATCAGAATATAATTAACATTATGCAGGTTAGCTCATGTATCTTGAATAAGATTCAGCATTTATGTATTTTTAAATTCTTCAATATCCTTTTCTTTTTGACTTTTCCTTTGAATTGCTTCCTAAAGTCACAAATTGCTTTGACAGAATAAAATGAATACCTTTTTGTATTAATTTATTGTTGCTATTAATCAATATAATGAAGTAAAACTAAGGGTGTGACCTATGTGACACAATAAGGATAGTTTTGTGGATACTATGTATTTCAGGTAAGTTTTTGCTTAGTCCTTGTTATACATTTTTTTGTCACATAAATATGATCTACCAGAATGATCCTGTAAAGCCCAGCAGAATGTTTTGTTAGCCATATTTTCAAAGATGCCATGAAGAGTTAAAACTACAGTGGTTTATCTCTTCATATCAATGAGGAAGATTTTTCTGTGAAGGGATTAATCCATGATGTAGTTTGGAGGACTCAGACAAGATTAAAAATACATCGTACAATTCTGGATCTGCATAGGTGGCATGGACTATAACAGAATGAGTGCAGGACATTTGCATAGTTTTTACTGCAGATATACTCCCATTGGAGTAAAATCTCAGTAACATCTAATTTCATAAAGAAAGGCTCCGAATCAAGGTGAGCTGCACAGAACAAACTGTGTTCCCCATAACTCACGTGTGCAGTAGATCACTGCTGTAGTTTGCATACAGTTAAGGTACTTTTTGCATTCTGTTTTCTTAAGCTCTGAGGAATCAGCAGACTGGTGAGAATCTGAGAACTGTGAAGTCTGGGACAAGATGTTTTGCAATTGCAAGTTATTTAGCGACTTCAGCTTGGTGAAGAAAACAGAGACCTGATGACTAAATAATCAAAATTCTGTTAAACTTTACCTGGAAGTATTGAGTAAATAACCCTAGCTAAACTCTCAGTAGGCCTGCTTTACTCAAAATTATTTCATATACTTCAAAAATATATTCAAAATACTTATCTTTTTCCCTGACAATTTTTCTCTGAGAGAATTTCTTCAGTGTACTGATCATCATTAATCTTTAAACATTGACTATGTCCATAAGACTTAGCTTTCAACCCAGTCTTTCTTTTTACACATATATTTATTCATTCCTCATTAATCCTACTGCTCAGGAATGAACTGAATACCCAGATTCCTTTTGTGGTATTTGTGCATTTTTACACTTTGCCAAATCACATTACGTGTGATACATCAGGTCTCAGGGGATAAAAGAAGAACCTGCATATTTACTGAAAACAATATGAGCACAAAGATTCAATGCTTTCATCTTCACATTTGATTTCTTTGCTAGCATTATTTACAAATACACCAGCCTGCAGATACTTTACAAGGCCTGAACAAAGGTAAGAACCAGACCAGTTTATGGCTACCAAACGTAAGAGATCAGTATTTCGAAAATATTTCTTACTACATAACAGCTGTCATATGATAACAGAAAAAAACCCCAAAACCAACCAAATCTTTCTAAACATGAAGATTTCCTCCAATTTTTGATAAATATTTTTAATGAGAAGGGTAAAATAATGTTCCTTTGAGCTGCTCTCTCTGCTCCCCTGCCCTAATTTCATCCCCATCTGTCCCCGTGCCCCAACCTCATCCCACTACTTTAGTGGACTAACTTTATGTTGAAAGGTTTCTACTAAATCCTAGAATTGTCTTTTTCTTTTCTTTGGAGGGTTAAGTGGTCATGGCATGAAATGCAGATACTCTCTCATCATTGCCATTTGCAAAATTCCTGTCTAATGTTTTTCACAGTTTTGTTTCTCATGATTTCATGGGATGTTCATGCAGCTATTACTGCAACATGGTCTAAGTTTTATGTGTTGATTATTGTGGGGGAGCCTAAAAGGTAACAGGTGAATGCTGAATTATGGAGCAGAATTTATTTTGCTTAGCTTTTGCAATTTAAGAACATCTACTTCAGGTGATCTTCCCTGAAGATCACTGGGGGAAAGTTGGATAGACAATTACCCAAAGAAGAAATCTGGATAGCTCTATGCCTGTTCTGTAAACATCTAAAGGTAAGTGAAAAATTTTTCAATCCGATACGGTATTCTTAAAAGCCCAAGGAAGACGTATCTCTGCCTCCAAACAAACCTTCCCTCTTTTATTCCCAACCACTATCACTTTGCTTTTTCTGCAGATAATCTGGTAGCAAATTAGGCAAATGAACATTGCAGTGCATTTTGTAAATTCCATCAGAAGGAAAGTTTTCTTTAGAGAAACTGCAGGTGGGTGTGTTTCATATTTTAACTTTTCTAGATTTAAATTGATTCAATTTATGATGCTGAGTTCAATGAATTTATTACTTGCAGGTTTTCATGGACTGTTTTTGTGTTCTTATTTGCTTTTTATGGTGTTAGCTAAATCCTTTCATGCTATCAGAATGGTCTGGATCAAAGAAATTTCGCAAACTGTGTGAGTAGTGACCATCATTCCTGAAGTGCCATGATGTAAAAGGGGCAGGCAAATGTTACGCAATCTGGTGTAGCCAAACTTGGGGCACCTGTGAATTACTAAAAGGGTATGATTAACAATAGCAAAAAGTATGTTTTGACACTGTAGTGGCATATCCAAATGCAATGATTAAGCATTTTGTAATATATGTTAGCAATTTAACCTCCTTCACTGTAGTTTATGAAACTGAAATTGCATCTGGTGTCACTGTGTGAACTGCAATATGGAGTATAGAAGATTTTCATGTACTTAATATCCAACTGTCCCATCTGGTGGCAATACACAAAGTGACTGCTCATTCAGATCTGAAGTCACAACGGGTAGAACTGATTGCCAAAGCACATACTGAAAGATGCCACCATAGCTCAAACTGTAGAATAGAGGACATATACATGGAGGATATATTTATAAAAGATTTTATCCTATCAAGAATATCGAGTAGAGCGTTTCAAATTGTTTGTAATACGCTCTCTAAATAGCAGACTGAGTTGTCATACATTTTCTGTATTGGCCCTGTTTTCCTTCTCAAGATACATGTATACTTGTGTTATATGTGATATATATTATAGATTACATCTGGTAACACAGTTCATAGAATTCAACAATTACTGTATATAAACAGCATCATCCCAGAAATCTGTGTGTGTATTTTTCCTAAAGTTACAATAAGCAAATAATTATCCTCATTTTATTGTATTATTTCCTCTTAATGAATGCTTGGTGAAATTTCAAAAAAATGAAAAAAGGAAAATAGTAGCAATAAATAAAGGAGAGTGATTATCTTTTCTTGAACAATCTTGTTCACATATAATTATTGATGTGTGATTACAGACAGGACTTTCCTCTTAAAACAGTTTTTCCAACAAACCCTTACTAACCTAAAAATACAGGAACGACAAATGGTGGTAGGCATGAATGTAGAGAAACCAGAGAATGACTCAGAGGGGAAGGCTGTCATGCACCACACAATGGAGAAAAGCCTGTAGTCCTCAGGTGGAGCTGTTTGAGGCATCGCTCGCAACCCTTCATGCAACAAAATGTTCTTTTCCCAACTTACTTTTTCCCAATTTCCACACAAAACAACTCAGGCCAGCAGCAAGAACACAGAGAAGTCAGAGTGGAAGAACTAGAGAGTTTACCATAGGCCTGCCTGCAGGAGCCAGTAGAGAATCTCTGTGATACCTGTCAGAGGTGTAGCATCAATAAACAACTAAAAGGACATGTCTGAGTTCCAAGATCAGTTCTGAAGCCAATCAATTCTGCATCATGTCCTCTCTGTAACACTGATGATCTCAGAACTTAGAATGACAAGGAAAAAAAATCAGTGTCTTATGCTTTAAAAGTAGGGAACGCTGCAAGATACTAATGCTGAAAAGCATTAAAGCTCTCTACTACTGAAGTCACTGAATAAGATGGTGCAGCACATACATGTATCAAAATAAATATAAAATAGAATATAAATCCAGACAGGATTATTTTATTACTTGGGCCTTTGTTAACAAGAAACTTAGGGTAGAAACTGATTTACTATAAACAAATAGGATGTACATATGTAATTCAGAGAAAAAATAAGATTTGTGCATAAATAAGATTTGTGCATAACTTAGAAAAGATATTTTTGACAGATAAACTGTTGTGATTAATTATTTTAAATACAGCAGGATGAAACAAGTGGCATATCAATAATTATAAATTCCACCTTGAAGGCAGAATGGTGGCACTAATATCCATCATGTCAGGATCTCTAAATGACAAAGCTGGCATAGCAGTGAGATGATCAGGAGGTGCTCACTGCAGTTACTCTGCTTTTAATTTAACAAATCTCTTCCGTTGGTCTCCTTTCAACATACTTTTCACACTTTTTTGGTTTTGTACGTTTCTCAAAGAAGGTGGAAAATTCCCACTGTTATGCTGGGCAGATAACTGACAAATTTATACAAGTATCATCAATAAGCATAATTGATTTGAGAACTAAAGTAACTACTGATGTCATCTCTTGATATGAGACAGTAACAAACCTTAATGTTGACAGTGCTAACTCAAGATTTCTAGTATTCACCAGGAAAAAAAAATTATCTTCTCATTAGTAGAAACTTCACACCTTCAACACGTAAAGAACTTAAATTAAAATTAAAAAAATTTGATTTTTTTTCCAATTATTAACCACACCATTGCCATGGCTGTATATGATCATGACAAGCTAAACAACTTGTTAGACAAACACACTTTGCAGGAAAAAGTCAAATACCAGGAATAGTTGTTTGAATGTTCAAGAACCTATTTTTGCTAGAGCTGTGATGTATTTGTCACTCTTTATGATACTTGTTTACTCTTTATACATTTGCAGGTCTAAATATCAAATCTCCAAGAAAAGAACCACATGATTCTGCAAAATATGCACACAGAAGGCTTCAGTGTATCACATTCTTCGGTGCTGTGACGAATTTAGGTGACAAGTGGAGATGCTTTGAACCACTCAGGCAGGACACAGAAGTTAATATAGTGCCTTGCATGAACATGCAATGGACATTGAAAAGCTCTTAGGTTAGTCATTAAAATAACAAATTGAAAATATTTTATTTCTTTCTGTAATGAAAGAAAGTAGAAAAGGGAAAAAATGTTATCCTGATCTCACTTACGCTTGTAAGTCTGTTGATTTCTGTCAAATTAGTCTTCATTTCATAACATACATGATCTCTGGGCCAATATCTCTCTCCATATACACCTTGTTTGGAAGGTTAAAAACTTTTTCACTTCCTTGGAAACTAGAAAGACATTTTCTAGTCAATTCTATCTAGTTTTGACTTCAAATATCCTCCTACTCACTTAAAATAGAGAAGGAGTATCTTATTATCTGTAATGGGGATAGGGGCTCGATGACTAGTATAGTTTTTTATCTTTGAGCAATATGCATCAGACTACTGGGTTGGAAACATAGCATTTATTCAAATCCCACAAAATTATGTGCAATGAAACTGCAATGGGTTTAATGACAGTATTTCAATTGGACTGACTTTCACAGTGTAGATATAGTACAAGTGGGTGTTAGTAGGTTTCAAAATTTTAAAATTATTTGGCAATAATTATTTATATCATGTAAACCAAGGCAAACATAGCCTGACAGAGCTTATGTGAAGGCACCTAGAGAAGAACTGTATGTTTCTGAAAGATAAAGGCTAAGTGGGATCTTGTAAATGAGGGGGCAGTGTGTGTGTACACCTGTTTAAGTGATGGGAATAGGATCATCCCTAGCAGTTCAACAATGATGTTCCCAGAAATCTCTGTGTCCCCACAAACTTGAGTCCTGAGTTTGAATTTCCAGGTAGGAACACATCCTTAAATTAATTCTTTCTCACTGCAGACCTTACTTTTCTCTCCACTCTCTTGCAGTGCAAAAATCTTCAGTATTCTGGCCCATGAACACCTAACAGTGCTCTTAGCCAAGACATTTTGAACAGCTCTTCAATGGGTTTCTGTGATCCAGTCCTACTGCTCTCATCTGGCTCACTAGTCATCTAAGCCTAACTACATATCAAGCTCTCCTCTGTAGAAAAAAGAGCTCTCCTCTGTAATTTCTGACTGAGTGATTAAAATGTGCACTTCAGCTTCATGCATACATCCAGGCAGCATTCCGTGTGAACAAAGGGGACACAGCTATGAAAGTCAAGCCACAGGATCATAAAACAGTTTGGATTGGAAGGGACCTTAAAGATCATGTTGTCCCAATCCCCCTGCACGGGCAGGGACACCTTGCACTAAACCAGGTTGCTCACAGTCTGATCCTATCTGGCCTTGAACACTTACAGAGACAGGGCACGCACAAGTTCCCTGGACAACCTGTTCCAGTGCCTCACCATGCTCGTAGTGAAGAATTTCTTTCTAATATCTAATCTGAATGTGAAACAGCAGGCTGGATTGTGGCCAGAAGAGACTATACAAAGGAAGAATTTTAGAAATAGGGCAGGATTTCTGGTTGGCCTAACATGATTCTGCCCTCACTGACATTTAAACAAAGGCAGATGGGATTGGAATTGATAGTTGACAATGGTTATTCCATCCATTTTATGCAGAGAATAACAAAATTACTAAGTAGTAATGGTTCTATTTTCAGGCTTTCTAAAAGCAAGCTCTGAGCTCTGCACTATAGAGCAAGAAAGAATTCCATCAGGCAGGTTACACATCCTTCACACCTCCAAGCTGTGTAGCATTCTTCTACTCTTTCCAAGTGATACTCACACCCACAGCAGTGACACTGCTTGGCCATTGCACAGTTACACTGACTTGCACCTTTCCTGGTTTAATCAACTGTGGTTCTGATAGTATTCCCATTGCAGAACAGAAAGGCAGGAAACTGACTGTGGCATGTTCTGGAGTACCCTTGTTAGTGCATTCCAACCAGCTTGCACAAGACTTTGGTTAAATGTGAGCAATTAAACATCACTGTATGAATCCTTGAAAATTTCCTTGGAAGTACAGGTTGATGTTGCCACTTTCTCTTGTTCCTGAACAGAGGTTTAGATTAGTCTACAAGTCTGCAATACAATTGCACCTATGTATACTCCACTAGATAGAGATAATCTTTTTGTAAGTTATGCAGTGAGGCTGAATCATGGTACTGTGCTGTTCTGCATGGCATCTTTTGCAGCTTTCATTGCCATGGCACCCAAGTGATTTCTAGTAGTGCATTAAGTAATGTGCCTGTCACTTGTCAGGCAAGCTCACTCCATCTCTCATCCTTTCCCTTGTACAGGGAACAGGAGCTTTCAGCTTTTGTTTTTTATCTTTGTGAGTGAAATATCTCAATCACTAGACTTGATTGAGTGAATGATGATGGAATAGTTTGTAACTTGCTGTCTGTAATAAAACCAATTAAACCAATTCTAAAATACACTTACATTTCACATTAATATATTAGTTCTTTTTATCTGAGAGGATAGATGTATTTTCTTATTATGTACTAAAAAAGGTGCACAAAGGAGATATTAAACCTGCAAATGCTGCAATTTTTTTTGGTCAAGGTGATATATTTTTTACTTCTAAAGGTTAATATGTTATATAAAATCTCAGTGGTGGTTTAACCCTGGCTGGATGCTAGGTGCCCACCAAAGTTGTTCTATCACTCCCTTCCTCAACTGGACACAGAAGGGACAATATAAGGAAAGGCTCATGGGTCAAGACAAGAACAGGGAAAGATCTCTTGCCAATTACCGTCATGGGCAAAACAGTCTCAACTTGGGGAAACTCACTTGAATTTTTTACCAATCAAATCAAAGTAGGATAATGAGAAATAAAATCTGAATCCTAAAATATCTTTCCCCCAGGGGCACAGGGGGACAGGTAATGGAAGTAGCAGTCAGTCCATCACGTTGTGCTGCTCCTTCCTCTTCAAGGGCAGGACTCCTTCTCCCTTGCTGCAATGTGGGTCATTTCCAGAAGGTGCAGTCCTTCAGGAACAGGCAGCTCCAGCATAAGTTCAACCCCAACACCCAGATGGTCATAAGACCTGCCAGCAAAGTTGCTCCAGCATGGGCTCTTCTCTCCAGGGGCCACATTTCCTGTCAGCCTGCTCCAGCACAGGCTTCCCATGGGGTCACACCCTCCTTTGGGCATTTCTCTGCTCCAGCATGGGATCCTCCAAGGGCTGCAAGTGGATCTCTGCTCCACCATGAACCTCCTGTGGGCTGCATGGGCACAGCTGCCTCACCATGGGCTGCACCAGGGGCTGCAGGGGAATCTCAGCTCTGGCACCTGGAGCACCTCCTGTGCCTCCTTCTGCACTGACCCTGGTGTCTGCAGGGCTGATCATCTCACATACTCTCACTCCTTTCTCTGGCTATAATTGTTCTTGTGCAGAATTTTTCCCCCCTCCATTACCCCAGAGGTGCTCCCACCATTGCTGATGGCTCAGCCTTGGCCAGCAGTGGGTCTGTCTTGGAACTGGCTGGCACTGACATCATCTGACATGGCAGAAGCTTCTGGCAGCTTCTTACAGAACTCCCCTCGTAGGCCCCCCACTACCAAAACCATGGCACACAAACCCCATAAAGACTCAGGAAAAACAGCTTGTTTTTCTAGTTCAGTATTTGCTCTGATTTTACATATAGATATATACACATATTTACAGGAAATACTAGAGTGAAGATCTGATAACTTTCTCTAGAAACAGCAATTTCATTGTAATTCAATTTGCAATTTAAATGTCTAGTAAATGACTGCATAAATATCAATAATGTCTAATTCATTAAAAAATAGCATATATTAATCTTTGCAACAGAAATACCAAGTCATTAGGAAAGTCAGAACAATATATAAATTTCATTTTGGTGTTGGAAAGTCTTGCACAAAGCGCAATGAATACTCTCTGCTAGAAATCTCTTTTCTTCTCTCTCACAGAAGGAAAGGACCACACCTTGGTTCTTCATTCCAGCATTTTGATGTCCAAAGTAATTCTCTTTAACCTCACGAGCTTTCAGACAGTTACGGAATGGATTATCATCCCCGGCCTAAAAAAAGAAAAAAAATGCAAGTCCACTCCCATATCCTGATCCATTCCAACATAAATGCATCAAAAGGATGCATCACCTTTAGCCAGCATTCCCATCATCTTGTGACTCTTGGAAAACCCACAGATTTCAGAACATCTGTGTTTATCTGACCTCTAGTAGAAGCATGGCCCACTCCCATAGTGCTGCATGTTTTCACTGTGTAACCAGGCAATGGAGACAAGACAGTTGCTACAGTATGTTGAAATATGTCTTTTTAAAATATCAATCAGGTTGAAAAGATTCAGAATTTCAGCTCAGCATCTTTTTTTCCTTTCAAGGGCATTGAACATTTTTTTGTTCCCATAATTTATCTGCCCAATGTTTCTGGAAAATCACAGAGCTGTGTCATCTCCGTATCATCAATAACACCTATTGAGTGTGGCTTCAGGATTTGTGAAAGGTTTGGGATTGGTGAGAAGGTAAGACTGCCTCAGGGAATACCAGAATTTATGAGGCTAAAACAGGAATAAACACCAAGGAAAGTTTGGCATCTAGAAAGAGCAGCAACACAGGAAATGAGGAATGCCACCTGGAAGCTGAGAGAGATGCACAGGTATCATATGGCAGATGGGCAATAATCTAGGGGCATTCAATTAGTAAGAACAGGATTGAAGGAAGCAGCAGAATAAAATACAGAAAATGGCTGTGCAATCTCTGAAATCAAAGGATCTGATAGTCCACCAACAAAGTAGGATGGTATTCACTTTAAGAAAGAAGAAAATATACCAGAGGGGGAGGAAAAACCAGAACAGAGGGAAGGGAAGGGAAGTTCAGGGAAGGGAAGTTCAGGGAAGTTCAGGGAAGTTCAGGGAAGTTCAGGGAAGGGAAGTTCAGGGAAGGGAAGTTCAGGGAAGGGAAGTTCAGGGAAGGGAAGTTCAGGGAAGTTCAGGGAAGGGAAGGGAAGTTCAGGGAAGGGAAGTTCAGGGAAGGGAAGTTCAGGGAAGGGAAGTTCAGGGAAGGGAAGGGAAGTTCAGGGAAGGGAAGTTCAGGGAAGGGAAGTTCAGGGAAGTTCAGGGAAGTTCAGGGAAGTTCAGGGAAG
>JANPWX010000449.1:3078973-3145831 GCA_024734555.1 Trochalopteron elliotii | reverse complement strand
TTGTGCGAGGAGAGCTCCCTGCCGCCCTACGCCTTCTACCCCGTGTGAGTCCTGCCGGCCGGAGCGGGGCTCGCTCCGTCCCTGCGCGGGGGAGGCGGTGGCGGGACAGGTGCAGCGGGCGGGGGGCCGGGACCGCTGGGGGCAGCCGCGTGGGGACCTGTCATCATCTTCCCTCTTCGGGGGAGGAGCGGGGTGGCTGTTTGCAGAGGTGGAGGAGCAGCGTTGGCACCGCCGTGCCCGGGTTGGCGGGTCCCTCTGAGCAGACCGTGGTGCCTTCCCGCTGGAGGGTGGCTTGGGCTCAGCTGTGGAGAGCTGGGCAAGAGACGTCGGGTGTACATAAAACTGATAGCGTCTAATGGGTTTAATGTAATTACAGAAATATTAACTCCTGTGATCGGTTGCTCCCACCGAGGGAGCGCACATTGCAGGTGTGTGCATAAAACCATCCTTTCCTTATTGCAAAATATTTGCAAAAAACCCCATCCTCCTATCATTATTTTTGTCAAAGCCGTGTAGCCTCGTGTAATTTCATTATGTGAGTTTTGGCAAGTAGTTATCTTTTAAAGCAGAGTGCAAGAACATATGCAATAAAAGCTAAATTACGTAAACATAAATTAGAAAGGTTCCAGGAACCACAGCTTAACGTCCACGTCGATTGGTGTTCAATGTTGACAGTGTCCCTTTGGTTATGTGCTGTCAGCGTGACTACTGTAATTACCACTTGTTAATGCTTCTGTGGAGAAGCTATCCAACAGAGGGGGAAATGGGTATTAAGCAATGCAAAATGAGTCCTAAAATCTCAGATGATTGTCAAAAGATGTGTACTTTCTTTTGTACAAATTATATTTTATTGCTTAACTGGTAAATTCCAGTTATCAGTCTCTCTTAATATTTGCTGTTTTATCTGTGAGCCACCTACCAGCCACTTGACAGCTACCTGGATATAGGAAAGGAATAACAACAATGAAACTGGGAACACTTACAGTGTTTGAATATTTATCAACTCAGCTAAGAACAGCTAGAGTTTTCAAAATTTACTGCCATATTGCTATTCTTGAGTGTCTTTGTGGATCACTAATTCAGTATGCTCATGTAGCTGAAACAGGCACATTGGACTTAAACCCCATCTCAAAATACATGAATGCATCTATCTAGTGAATCCTTTCAGAAAAACAGCCTTATGAGGTTTAGTTCAGATTGGTTCTCACTAGTGGACTAAAGCTTTGAACTAATATGGCAATACTGAAGTTCTTTCGCCATCTACTCATTCAGAATGGTTGTGCAGCTGTGAGAGGATAGATCTTTGCATAAGTGTTTCAAATCATCTCTTCAGAGAAAATCTGCAAGTCTGTGGGGTGCTGATAATTTCCCTTCAAGAGTGAAGTGAAAAACGAGCCTGTGCTGGCAGCTCTTGGTCCAGCACACTCCCAGTGTGGAGATTGCCTCTCATCACCTCACAGTGGCCATAAGGAAAGCCTGCATCCTAAACAAGTTGCTTTGTAGAACAAGGGTAGCACTAACCACAGGAAGTTATCAAGGGCTTGTTTTGCACATTAGGTGTGGAGAAGTTGTTCTCTGGGGTTTCTCTGGATGTGGACAAGAATCACTTAACAGAGATCTGTAGGCAATGGCTACATGTGGCCACTGCCAGGACTTCCTTGGCTGGCAGGAATGAATGGAATGAATGAAACCCAGTGAGTGAATAGGCTCCTCCAGGGTACCTCCTTGGTGATTACCAAGAACAGTTTTTGAATTTTTCTGTCTCACTTCCAGCTACATCACATTTCAAGTACATTTTGCAGGTACGCCTTTTCAGCCAAAAGTCATTAGTTTTGCTAGAGGCCTTCATATGGCCAAGAATTTAATAAATAATAAACTGGGCCATGTGTAGCATATGATCTTTATACTCTTTATCATCTACATGCACTAATAGTGCTTTTCCTTTTTTTTTTTTTTTAATTCTCAAATTACTGGTATTTCCTGATGTTATTATGGTGATCAATGGATAATAGTAATGCTGAGTACAACTGATGTCCAAGAAAAAAGCTGAGTTTTACCTCCTTTTAAACATTACTGAGAGGTAACGCTTACTGGTATAGTATGGCATGTGATTATTGCTTGAAAAGTAGCTTGATTCTAAGGAATAGTTTTCCTCAAGTGATGATTTAGTGCTAATGCTGATGCTACTGCATATGTTGTTTGTAGAACATGCTTTTCATGTGTTGTTTCGTGACTGCTGTTAAGTACTGTAGTTTCTGGATGATAATAAAACCCCAAACTATTTACAGAGATCTATTTCCTGTATTGTAGCTCCTCTTTCTGGAGAACAGCTTTATTGTATGTAAGGTAGCTGCTACCTTTATTGCAAAAAAAGGTTTCAAGAAGGTACCTTGAGCTCATCAGCTGTGCCAGGTAGGGTCACACAGTCTTTTGGCGGTGGATGGAAGGCTTTTACCTTTACATGTGGTATGATGCAACACAAAATTCGAATGGAATTTTGTGCTGAAAAATCCTGCTTTTCTTTTGAATTCAGAACCTTAAGCAGGAAACCCAAAATTTGGGCAATCTGTAGAATTTGTAAATAAATTGTTTCCAAAAGGTGAGGCTACTTTTTAAGACTTAAGACTTTTAAGATGTGTTAGAAATTATATGCAGGTAAACATTTTCTTTATAGTAGTGCTCATCTGTCTAGTCATTGAGTCTTGCTCCTTATGTATCAAGAAATACATTGCAATATACATGGCAGAAGATTGACTCCTGGAATGCAAAAATGTGTATGTGTTGGGATTTGTCCCTCCTGTGCAAGTATTTCATTGGCAAAGAGCCCAGTTTTGAGGTTTAAAACAGGATGGAAAATGCATTTTAACATCTAACCCCACATCTGAGTGCTGATGTGCAGTAGGATTTGCAAGTGATAGCACTTGTATGTAAACCCTCCTGCTGAAAAAATGTTAGTGTGGGACAGATTGTCAGTGTACTAACCTAGTGAGAAGACACTAATTCAGTCAGACATCTGGTTATGCTGCTTATTTATACTCTGCAATATTCTGCATTGTGAAAAATAAATGTTTTCTTGTAGATATGAGGAGGGATAATTGTGTATTAAAATGTCCATTGTAAAGTAAACGAGGCACACAAATTACCAGATGAAAACGGGGGGAAAAGAGTTCTGATGTGCATAACTGCCTTGAGACATAGACTGTTCCTCAACTTTTGTGGTTTTCCAGCTGTTTCTCAAAATTACCAAACCTAGTACGTACTTAAGAATCTATTCTTTGTTAAATAACATGTTTAATGATTTCTTTCCTGCTTGCAGTATAACAGTTTCTGCCATTGACAATGTAATTTTTATCTCTAGTCTCAACTGTCTTGCTTGAAATGACCTGTAAAATTATTTTCCAGGCTCTTCATTAGACATAATCTCTTCAGGGAGTACTGTACAATGTGGCAGCTGTGTTTCAGATTGTCAGCCTCTTTGATGAGATGCTTTGTCTTCTGAAAATATGTTGCAGTAGTCTTGTTGAGATCAAAAAGGTAGACAAGTTGGTATGAAGGGGGATCATTTCCTTTTATAGCCTAGTGTATGGAACAAATACACAAATCATCATGTGATTTAGTTTTGATGGATCTACTTCTTACTGGGCACTGAAAAAAAAAAACAAACATGTCTGAGTCTCTCATATTCTGGGCGACTAGATGTAGTCCCTGAGGTCTTGAATAAAAGGACCACAACACTGTTATCAAGCCCCAGAAAATCCAGCTTTTAGTTCACTCTGTGTATCCTGCAAGTAGGTAGAAGAGAATGCTTTGCTTTCAACATCATACATATCATTTCATATTAGGTAGGCTTTTTCCCTCACATGTTCATTTTTGATGAAGGCTTGTGGGATATCTTGAGTTTAGTTGTTAGGCACTCTTGTGTTCGCTCTGCACACTCACTAATTGAACTGTGAACTTCTATGGTCAGCTACAATTTCAAACAGTTTCCTATGCTAATACTTCATAATAATCTTGCTTGAGCTAGTGCAATATATCTGCAAGTTTATTTACGCCCTAAATCTCATGTAGTCACCAAACAAATGAAAGTCACATCCCTGGGGCATGTAATTTTATAAA
Source organism: Trochalopteron elliotii (assembly GCA_024734555.1). Lineage (NCBI taxonomy): Eukaryota > Metazoa > Chordata > Aves > Passeriformes > Leiothrichidae > Trochalopteron > Trochalopteron elliotii. Next base: position 3,141,715 of record JANPWX010000449.1, on the reverse strand, counting down.
ACTGGAAGATTTCCATGAAAATATAAGTAATTTGTTAAATTTGCATGAAGAAGGTGGAGCAGTGATTCAGAAATGTGTGGGATGTATATGGCATACTTTTCAATGTAAATGTTAATAACCAGCATGCTGTTTGTCAAACACTCTCCCAGCAGCATTTGCCACCACAGAAGCTGAAGGTTATAATAATAACTGGCTACTTGAAGAATTCCTGCCAAAATTGGTATCCCCAAATAAAGGCAGTTTGGCATGGTGGGTCTGCATCATCAGGCTGTGTTAGACTTTCCAGCTCTGCAAACATGAACAGAAGAAAAGTTTGGCAGTTAAACTGATGTGTTCATGATGAATGATGAACTGATGTGTTCATCAAATTCTTTGTAGCTTGATTTCGTATGTCAGGCTGTTATGCAGTGCCAGCAATGCCTTAGCAGAAGGCCTTAATCTTTAAGTGCATACAGTGAGTCTTGTATACTGATTTTTGTGCACTTGTGAGTGTAGCCACTTGCACACAGAGTCTACTCAACAGGAGGCTTAAAGGATCTGTATTGATAAGCAGTATTTAAATATAAGTTTTGGTAATTAAGTGTGGACAAAAAGGTTAACGGTAATTAAATGACAGGCAGTGTTCTCTGGAATGGATTAACATTTTTCTCTTGAACTGGAATGGTTATTATTTGTTTAGCACTGACATGCACAATCAAGTATGTTATTTTTAGTGAAATGAAATGTATGGAATATAGTATGAAGATGACTGACTAAGGTTTGGGCTTATTTTCTATATCCATTTCTATACAACTATGCTTTTTCCTACCAATAGTGCATTTGTCAGCACAGCTCTATTGTAATCCCCAGTCTGACATATTTGAATAAATTTTTGTCAATATTGAAAAAAATTTTTAAAAAGGCAAGCTTTGGCATTAAGAAAAAAAAGGGAGATTTACTACAAGAACCCTGAGTAAGTGAAATAATGGCATATCAAGTATTGCCATTTTTAGGTGCATTCTCAAAGCTGTGTGGGAAGTGGATAACTTGTTTTCTGGAAGAGTTGAATGTAGTTCCTTTTTGTTAAAAAAAATTACTCATATGAATAAAATATCAGTATTGTGATTGTGAGCTCAGATGATACCAGCTGAGAAGAACATGACTGGAGTTCATGTTGGTCTTAAAACTTGATTTAACACTGGGTTTGATATTAGTATTTACCTTAGTAAAGAGAACAAAGAAGTGAGGATATTTAAAAAAAAATTAGCATCTATGAGACCTTTCATGCAGGTAGAAAGAAGGACCATAAACCAAAGGATCATGGTTGATCTGTAGAAAACAGAATACAGACAACAGGGCCTGATGCTGCTGTAGCACTAAGAATTTTGCAGAGTATTCAGACTGGAGAATTTTCATAAAGCTTTGTGATGTGTTACAAAACCACAGAAAGGTTTGGGTTGGGGGAGACCTTAAAGATTGTCTAATCGCAACACCCCTGCTATGGGCAGAGATGCCACCTGTTAGATTAGCTTGCTCAGAGCTCCATCCAACCTGGCCTTGGACACTTCCAGGTGTGGGGCATCCACAACCTCTCTGGGCAACCTGTTCCAGGTGTCTCAGCACTTTCTGAGCAAAGAATTTCTTCCTAACAGCTAATCAAATCACTCCTGGTTTAATTTAAAGCCATTCCCTCTTGTCCTGTCACTGCACGTGTCATGTCAGCTTAACTAGCAAATAGGTGAGTGCCCAGCAGTCTGAAGGGGTGGATTTAGAGTTGGTCTGTGGCATCCTATCTTCTGTCAGCACTGGTGTTAGTTCAGAGGAACACCTGGTTGTGCTGATTTTCCTCCTGGCCCAGCCTGGGTTTCTCCTATTGTGCACATTGACTGACTTTAGGACTAATGACTATTTAGCAGCTTTTCAAACGGGAAGATTCCCTTATGTTTGAGAGGTGATTAATGTTTTCTTTTCCTTCTGGAAGATGTTTGCCTGCCATCAACATGTTTCAACAGCTTTTCTGGTCACGATTTCCTCCCCTTACTTGGAACAGGTAGGCAGGCCAGACTGATAAACTTTGTTAGTCTTACTCTGTGTACATGTCTTAGGCCTGCCAAGTAGTAACAGCCAACAGTAAACTTCTATGAGAATTTTTCCTAAGCAACTGTTTTTTACTATAGAAAATTGTAAACCAATTTTCCTTTCTGCTTTTCAATGCAGTAATTGATTTTCTGTACTAGTTTTAATTCCACTGTGCAAATCTTTAGTTATATGCTTTTCTTCCTTAAGATAACTTAAAATTACTTTAAATTTTCAAGTCTTACAAAAAATTTCTTAATGAAAGAAACATGTACTAGGAATTTCTAGTTTATTATCTTCATTTGGTAAGGTTGTTGTATTGTACATGAGTTGAAGTTATGTTTCTTCGGGTTTTTTTTCCATCTGGATTTATTAATTTATAGTCAATTCCAGTGAAACTACAATGATCCAAGTGTATTAGTTAAAAAAAGCTTTTGAAATGGTAATTGAAAGGTTATAGAGCTTCATTTACGGATATGTGGAAGAAGAGTTCTTCAAAGTTTCATGTGTGCTATACTAGTGGTGCTTATTCAAAGAGAAACCCTGTGCTCTGAGAACTCTCAAGTTTCTCTTAGCCCTGAAGGATAAATCTGAACACTCGAGGGTCTGCCTGTGCCATGTCCACTGCTTTCCTCTGTCCCGTAGGAACACATAGAGTAGGATGGTTGCTCAGAGGGTTCAAAGGATCATCTTGCTCCAATGGTGAATGGATTACCTCATTATCTTGACAAATCAGATGCAAAAGGCAGGCTGTGGGAAGGCAGCAGTGACTCTTCCTCTCTGTAGATTTTATATTCCTTTCCCTTTAAGAACAAGTTTCCTATTAATTACTCAGGACAGTTTTTGAAGATTTCTGCTCTTGTGAGTCTTAGAGTGAATCTTGTGGGTCTCAAGTGAGTCTTAGAATAATAGTTCTCCCCATACAAGACACAAATTTGTTTTCTTGTAAGTGTAGAAATCTGAGCTAAAAACTAAAACAATCCTTGATAAAAATACAATTGAAGTGCAGTAGCACTTACAAAACTTAGCTAATATGATTTCGTTTTCAAGCAGTAGGCACGGAATGAAACTTTTCAAGGATACTGGCTACTTTGTATGGCCTCTCATTGTCAGATGTTCTCCCTTCAGGATCTGAAAAACTAAACCACACAATATCAAAACCTCTGAAAACTTGAGCTGTAATCCGTATTACTGTTCAAGTCCCTTGGATGTCAGTGAGGCTGGGAGTCTGTAACAACTTCTTGCTGCCCGGGAAGACTAAGGAGTTGCAACAACATGGCAGATATACTGGAGCCAAAATGGCAGTATCTTGAACTGACATCTGAGCAACAAATAAAACAACCAAAGATTAGGAGGGGAGAGGGACTTAAGTTTCTGATTAAGTTTGGATTATTTGAAACATTTTGTAGACCACTTCTAACAAAAAGTCAGGAATAGCAGTGTCTCCAGGTCTGCAGAATGAATGCTGAATATGGTACAAAGCTGAATAAGTTAATATTCCCTACTTTTCTTTAGAAAAGAATTTTAGAGGTTCAAGTCAGAAAGCTGTTTAATCATTTAGCAACATCTGATGTGAGCACATTTGTAGGTAAACAGCAAATGATGTGATAGTGAAATTTCAGAACTTCTTTGTATGATAAAATAATAATACTCTTACCTAACAAGTTGATATATAAAATATACACTGGGATTTCTTACCCGCAGCCACTTCTGTCCTAGAATCAGCAACAGCATTTAATGTGTAACAGGAAGAGAAACTTAAAAAAATAATCTAAGCAGGGATTTACAGAGACAAGCAAGGCTAATGCCTCTCATTTTACAAAACTGTCTGAGGCTCTTTCATGACCTTAGGTTTCTATGTTACTGATTTTACATCAAATCTGAAAAACCACCAGAAATTTCCCTAGTTATCAGTGAGAGCGTTGATAATGCCTTGGAGGGTAAGAATATCCTTTGTGGTTTAGCTAGCTTTGTGCAGGACATGGGTCAGTGAGGAAGGTGCTGGTAGCAACACTGCTGGGTATCTGTGTGCCTCTTTCAAACTCCATCTATGACAAGACAGGTCCTGATATCTCCAGAGGGCCGGAAAAGGCATGGAAGTACACATTGAGGAGGGGGGGAAATAGACTCACTGCAGGGGCATGTGGTCCAGTTCCTGTATGTGTTTAGAGACCTGAGGACAGTTTTGGGGAATCAAAATTGAGTGAGATGTAATTTCTGAATAATTTCTGTGTCTGGAGTAATTATTTTCGATCTATCAATATTATATTAGCAGAGAGGGAATGTTGCCCCAAATATGAATTTCTGACCAGACAGCCCCTTGGCAGTGGCACAGTACAGCTGAGTGCTCTTTATTGTAAGAACTATGGAACAAGATTTGTAGCTCTCAATGTCATCTGAAAATGGAAGTGTGCCCATCTGTGCAAGCTCACATCCAGACTCAGCGCCAGGCTGCTGCTTGTAAGGGGCATGAGGTGGCTCTTTTTGTGTGTGATACAGGGTTGGGATCCTGCCTCTGTTCCTGCTGGGGTTGTACTGCTGTGCTGTGTCATGATAGCAAGCAGTCAAGATCATTCCAGCTGTATCATCCCGTTATACTGCCTGTTTGATCAGGTAAGCACAGCTTTTTGTTATGCTCATTGGGCTGGTTCTCATGTTGCTCTAATCAGAACATTTGTCATGTGTATAGGCAATGGGTCATTAGTGGAAAATGTTCAGACATACTAACAGGTGTCACTGTCTTGGCTGAAGAGTCAGTGATTGATAGGATCACCTTACCTCTTGCTCTGCTTGGTTACCCCTGAGCCCAAGACTGAGACAAAAGGTAGAAAAGAAACAAGAAAGCATCTACTACTGTTCTATATTCTTGAAAGTACTAGTTCTGAAAATATGAGAGGCAGTAAATATGAAATTATGACTGCTAAATACCTTACAAAAAAAAAAAAAAAAGCACGCTGCTAAAAATGATGTAACTGGAGAGGATATTCAAAATTAATTGAAAAAGTTATGGATGTACAAAATAAGACTGCATTTTTTTCCACCTGTCTCCAGTCATCAATTATCATCTTCCTAAAAATTCAAGGTAATTTCCAGAAAGTAGCAAAGACAGATGAGGCTGCTGTATATTCTCATGCACAGGAATGGGACATTGCAGAGTGGGTGAGAAGGATGGTAAAACTATTTTCATTACACTTTTCATGTGCAGCATCTAGAGAAATGGTATGTCAGCTAGACTAACTTTATATCCCAGACATTATTGCTGCATGAGGGCATGACTCTCTGTCCCTCACACTTTTGCACTTAGTGCTGCTCCAGAGAGTACATAGCATAGCACTTACAGAAGGATCATGAGGAAAAGAATTCCAATTTCTAAGTAAATAAAAATTGTAAGTAAAACTCTAAAAGTGCATGTTTTGTCTTCCTTCCTGTTCCCTTCTTCTGGCATATTGCCTTTTATGCTTGACAAAAAAAGAACAATTTCATTTTTCCAATAAAGAATGTAGGTGAAGGCTGTTTTCCCATTTTCACAAGTCCTATGAAAAAGTGAAAACTGAGTAAGTCTGAAACTTCTGTTCATGTGGAATGTTATTGGTTTTGTATCTGTTTTCATGGTTTAAAAAATTACTTTAATTCTTTTTTCCCAGATAAGTCTTGACAGCGCTGTTCTCAGAAGTATTTTCCGTTGGCTTTTTGATCAGAAGTGTTTCAATATGACTGAAACGAGAATGTTTGCATTTGGCTTGTTGAAGGCACCATAAATCATACATGGGTTGATTCAATATTAACTGCTTTTGGACTCCCACCCCCCCCCCGGGATGGCTGCAGAGAGGACAGTTCCAGCTCTGCTGAACTCTTTCCCTCTCTGCATGTGACTTGACTCCCTCAGCACTCGGCACTACTCTTGAGTGTTTCTGCATGTTGGTGTTTGGCTAATGATGTTCTCTCAAGAGACCAGCCCAGGCAAAGCAATTGTGACCAAAACTACACTTCTGTCTCCCTTCAGTAGGAAAATGTAGCTAATGGTGCTGTGGAACTGATGCAAAGTTGTGCATTTCAGGTCAGATACAAAGCAACCGTACAAATGCTTGCTTCTCCTCTACAACATGAAAGTTTGGATTCAGGTAATGGAGTCTCCCCTTCTCTCCTTAATTTTAATGTATTTGGTTAAAATCTGTCAAGTGAAGTTAGGCAGTTAGACAAACAAGAAGAATTCCTGATGAAAGGTTTTGATTTTTTCTCAAAACCTGTATACACCACCAAATAAATGAAAAGACCATTTAGATTCTTAGTTCTCCTGCTGTACTTTATTTCTCCAGCAGGAGAGTTTCCTTCTATCCCAACAAAATGCAATTGTATGGGTCTTAACTCTGCTACTGTCCATGCAATTTCATGCTGAAAAGCGCTGTACACTGTTATTCTGCTTTGATTCACTGGATTCTCTGGATGTTAGGATCATCATTCTTTATCACTATTTAACTAAAGAAAGTTTTAATTAAATTACAGGTCTTCTCTGGAGCATATTACAAATCCAGTATAATTTGATAATAAATAGGACTGTGTGAGAGCTGGTTTTGATTGATACTTGCCATTGTACCCGAAGATCAGTGGTCCAGATTCTTTCAGTTTGAATCAATGTATCAGTTTGAATACATACTCCTTAGGAAAATTTCTCATCTCTGTATTTCACCATAGGAAATTATTTAGCAGTAAGGTGGGTTTGTGGATTGTCAAAGACCATGTTGCAAGATCAATTTCAACTCAGGAAGAACAGAAATCTCAATCCATAACAGCTACCTGCCAGAAAAATATTAGGAAGGCAGAACTGTTCTTGTGTCTCTTCCTTATGTTTTTTTCTTGAAGATAAAGGTCTCAAAGTTTTCTCTGTATATTTTGAAACTTTATTTTTCCTCTGTGAAAGCAAACCTCTTGATTTCATTTTACTATAATAACAGTCTTTGTTAAGTGATTGTAAAATCCTCCCTATGCTATTCTATTATTGTTACCTGACTGGAGAGCAGCAACAGCTAATGACATTGTCATGTGACTAACTAGTTAATGGATTTCTTTTATTCTGTGGGATCAAAGGCAACATGGAGTGCCTCTTTTCAGTGGAGGCCAGGGTCTTTTAATCTTTTGTGAGTGACAATTTTTGCAAATATCACATATTCTGCAAAATATTCTGCAATTATGAAATAACTAGCTGTTAAAGATCACATTCTATGCCTTTAATCTATCAAATCTGATCACAGCTCTTTTTTAACTTGTGCTGTGTGCTTCACTCACCATTACATCTCAGATCTGAGGAAGCCAAGTGATCTTTTCTTGTTGGAATTGTGTGTGTGACTTGCCATCAATTCTGTTTTTTCTAAAAGTGTCACTGAGGTCGTGATACCAAGTACTTCATTTGTGCATAGCAGGGAACAATAAACATAATTTTTTTGTTTCTTTATTCTTATAAGGTAATTAATTTGGATAACAGTAATTACAGATATTAGAAGTAAACCAAAGTAATTCCTTTTTTTTAACACTGTTTTCCCTTTTTTGTAAGCATACACAGAAATGCTAAGATCTTCTGCAGGAACTCTTCTTCATCCTGAAGTTATACTGCTGTAATTTTTATTGTGTGTATATGTATTAAGGTAAATTTAATGATATTGCATGGATTCTTTAATTAGTAAGTAAATCACATTGACATGATGAAAGTGGCTTATTCCAACATAGATTCAGGAAGAGTATTAATAGGCACACTTCATTATTTTCCCACAAACAGAGCTGTTTTAAAAAATGGTCTCCTGGACGTGAACATTGTATATTGTGCAAATCTTTATTTCATCTAAGAAGGAAAAGTTTGCTTAGTTCTGGTGTTGTCTCTGAAGTTTTTGTGTCAGTCTTTCATCATTAGCTGAGTTACAAATGCAGTTTCTCAGTGAAATTTTTGTTTTGTAGAAATACGTGGTCAGACCTAGATTCATATTAGGTCATGGACACATTTTATTGCATACAGAATATAATGGAAGAACAAATGGATGAGCATATTAAGTTCCTGAATCAGTCAAATGTGACTGCTGGAATAATCTTACTCATTAGTTTTTTCTCAGTTGCATTTTCTATATTATTGCATATCTCTCTTGTTTGGAACACAATTATCTCTACGTTAGTTACTGTCTTTAGTATAGTTCTACTGTCTTCTGCTTTTTTTTGCAAAACAGAGACAACTTACTGTTCCTTTTTCCTCAGGTGCCAAGCAGAAGATGTATATGCTGCTTCTGCAGAAGGAAGTTGCTCTGTCACTAAACCCTGACCACTCATCCAATTCCAGTAGATTTGCCTATTGCTCTTTTCTATTCAGACATTTAAAAGACCTTTAGTACTTTTTCTGTACTCTGAGTAGTCCTGAGGTTGTTGGTTGTCATTTTCCTCATCAGTTGGTTACATGACTTTCATTCCATATCCAGTTCCTTTTATCCACAATTGCATGCACTCATAAATTACTCTAGTTCTCCTATAATCGTAGGACTTATATTCAGCATGGAGGATCCATGATGTTAAAATCCATATTTTTCTCCCATCCTTATTTTATTGGCAGTTTTCCTCAGTTCAGAGCCCTCACCCATGACAGGTCGAGATTAATGAGAGACACACAAAGGAAAACATATTGAAAGATACTATATTTATAAAAAAGAATAGCATCTGAAATAAAAAAGAATATGCTCTGAATAATATTTCACTGTGAAAAATTCTGAATGTGGAGACTCTACCTAGGAATTTGATGAGATCTTGGGGTTGTTATATTTCATATTTGCAGCTTTCCTCAGATTTCAGCTACATTTGATATTAGCAGTCAGATTTACACGAAATAAATACAGACTGAAGAGATCTTCTGAGGATAAATATACTCAATTTTTGATTACAACCCAGAAGCTGACTAATCTGATTAAAGCATAATTTATTCCTGTGCTGGAGTGCTAGTTCAGTGCTGACTGCAGGGCATGTTGATCTGCTGTTACAAACTCACTCTTTTGTGTCATTCACTGTAGGCTTTATAGTCAAAGCATGTAGATGTGTTTCTTCTCATTCAATTAACAATTTTTTAATTTTCTACTTCGTTCCACTCTTTTCTATCTTTACTTGCATTGTTTGTGGAAGTATTGGGGTAATCTTAGTTCCCACATTGTTTTCTGTCTAGGATTTGTACTTCACAACCTGATGGGGTTTTGTTGTAAACTCTCTGCTACAGAGGATAAGAGCAATTCTACTGGGGCTCTTGTGCAGGTTTTTCTTAAAGGATGCCCAGTAGTCTTGGTTTAGAGCAAGCAATAAAAAAAATGTGACTAGCTAAAATTAATAAAGCTTTATAAAAATAAAGTGAAAGTGATGTATTTACACTTGCTACCTTTAGCAGCATTTCTCTGGCCAAGTAGCAGAGGAAGCAGCTACCTGAAGAGCTGCCTTTTTAAGGTGTTTTACATTACTTTTATCATTTGTTTTACAATCATCTCCAGGTCTCCTGTTCAAGCTGATTTTTGTGTTTCTCTGACCTTTTTTGCTGATACCATACCCTGTTGCCTGGAACTACAACTGTAAAATAAACTGTGCTAAAGGTAATGGTGAAAATGGTGTCTGACTCATGCCAGAAGTAATTCATACCTCTAGAAGAGCAGGGAAGAGGAATAAAACAAGACCTTGTGAGTTTGGTCTGAATTCTGTTCAGTGTTTCACCTTGCGCTTGAACCCCCATGCAGTTCCTAAATTGCTGTATCGCAGTTGGATTTAGTTACATTTAGTGTCTAGGATGAGCTCTATTATCTGTACCATGTGGTAAATATTTGTTTTCCTTCCTTTTATAGGTATATATATGTAACATATATACATGCTCATGCATGTTCCCCTTTTCCCCCTTTCTGCAAATAGATGGCATTAAATGGAATTAAAGGAAATTACCCTCTGTCATTAAACGATCAAAGTAGAGAGGGCTCAGCAGAGGTCTTGACAATGCCAGCACAAGCTTGTGTTGTTGTCCTGTCACTATATTGTTGGGTTCCTCCTCATCTGCTGAAAGTTCTGTGAGTGGATGGTCTCTGCACCTTACATGAAATGGATTGTGTAAAGGCAGTCAGGAGTTCCTTCTCCCTCCCCATCACATGGCACCCCGAAGGGGCCTTGCAGCTTCTGAGGTAAGGAAATGCATGGCATTGCTGGCTGGAAATCCTTCAGTATGCTTGCCCAAAGATGCAGAGAGGGTCAGGGAGAAGATAGGAGGACCGTGTCCCGGTCCCACAGGTACATAAAAGAGGTGGCTGAAGTGACCAGCCTTGTGGGGTGCACTTTGTACACACAGATCTGGTTTTGTGTCCAGGGTGGTAAAATACCAGACCTGGGAAGCAGGCAAGCAGTGTTAACAGAAGCTGCTGCTTCTTCTGAGGCTGTCTCTGAGTGTAGGGGCTCCATTCAGGGAGAATAGTTATTAACTTATGACCAGGAGTGCATGAAAGAAACATTGCTAGTAGCTTAAAAATGTGAGGACTAAGAGGCACTTGATAGCTATTAGTTTGTTTTGATAAATGGGATTCCCTGTGCTTAGATTGCAGTTCTGTAAGCTTTCAGATTAATCTGTACACAAAAGGTGTGTAGGGAGCAGTGGAAGTAATATGAAAATGTAAATTGTCTAAGCTTACCCATAAATGTATATTCAACCTTAAGACCCCTCCAATTCAGAAAGTGCTTTATCCTCTGATGAAGTCTTAATGATTTTAAGGCAACTAAAGTGAAAAGCAACAAACATCTTTTATGAACTTAAACTTTAGTTACATAAAAGAAAGTAGAAAAAACTCATTTGAATATTTTAATATTCTTTTACTTCTACAAAAATATTTTTCTAGTTTCACTTATGTAGTATATTTATTTTACTGACATTGAAAAAATAGATTTTAAATATACTAAACCAATTAATTTAATTTTCCCAGTGTGCATATTGTATCATACTCTTAAACATGATTCTGGCTTTCTGTGGGTCTAATTTTTAAATTAGTTTTATTATTTATTACATTTGGAAGCATAAAATTAATTTTTTCTAGGATTTAATTGAATATTAATGAGTCATTTAATTGAGTTGATAGTGAGAAATTTTGAAAGGCATAAAAATTTAGTTCTGGCATTTAGCATTAGTTGATAGTGTTTATTAGATTTGATACAAGGGTGGGTAGGCATGGAAGTATTATACTTTTATTGAGCTTATCTGTTTCTGTGTGTGGATTTTGTAAAGCATGTTATAAGGCATTAATGCACTTGTCAGTTTTGCAGATTTGAAGGGGTTAAATACCCAAGTTGATTTGCATAAATGAAGATTGACAGATGATTTGGCATAGATGAGCAGTAGGACGTTTATCTCCTAAGAGGTTTTATTGACTGTAAGGTATTAGAATGAGAATTAATTTAACACTGATGCTTTCTTCTTGCTACCTGCGATAGTTAACTCACAATAGAGTCAGCGCAGAGAATCACAATATTTCATGTCTGGTTGAAGAGCAAGAAATTGAGAATAAGGGCTGCTGACTTCAGTGGCTGAAAAAATCAGCCACTGAATTAATTTTGAGGAGCAAATTGCAGTACTTAAAACCTGGATATATCTGAGAAAGTCTTTAAAAATATTGAATGTATATCGGCTTTAGTCAAATTGTTGAACTTCAGATATTCTTACAGATGACAGTTGAGATGGGAGAACAAGTGTTGTAGTTGTATAGTTCTCCTGCAGCAGCCTTGAAACTTGTAAGTTTCAGCTTAGTTTATTCATCGGACATCTCTGAAGTTTTTTTATTGAAGGTGAAATGTATTTGAATGGGTATTGCTGGACTTCACTAACGCTTTCATTTCTAGTTATAAAAATTGTACTCTGTTTCCTGCACTTTTGCAGATATTTACTGGTTGGATTTTCCTTGTGCAGGCTGAAGGGCTGTGTGGATTCTTGATTACCTGGATGACTTACGTTCTTACTGATTAAACTGCCTTTTGTGTTTGTCTTGTGAGAGGTGTTGTGTTTTGATTTGAGAATCTTAAAAATGTGCATTTTTAATAGTTAAGTGGATGACTGGATGATTTCTAATTTGCAAAACTGAAAAAAATAACTGTCATCCGCTTTCTTTTATGACAGTTCAGGCCTTTTTATGTTTATCTTTGGAGCTCCTATAATCTACAAAAACAATTCTTTGGAATCATGGTACAGATGATGTCATAAATGCAATTAAGTGAGACAGATAAATATAATGGGGATAATGGGGCATTTATGCATGTCAACATAACTGGGAAAAGACAAGTGGTTTCATAACAGCTTGTACCATCTGGAGATCACCCTTATTTATGGCATTGACTGTGGGAAGGGAGCAGTGTTTGTGCAAAGTTTATGTAGATGGACAACACTGAGTTATATTTTATTTGAATACTAACTTATTATGAACTTTAAAAAGCCATTTTTTCATACATGCAAAGCCCTCCAATTAGTAAATTTATTTTAAGATTATGAAGATTAATTTTCCTGATTATGGATGTTCATATTGTAACACCACTTGTAGAACGAGGAACTTACTGCATGGGCAGCTATATATAACTACTGTGAAAATAAATGTCTTTGATTATTTGTATCTGACACTGGATTTAAAAGATCTCTGATTTTGTGACTTTCAAATGAATTGCCTAATGTGAGCTTCAAGGTTTGATAAAGCTGCCTGTGTATGATCATGGCAGAATGTTTTTATGTGCATTCTGTCAAAATTTATCCTGCTGAAAAAGTACTAGTCTGTCAGCAACTCAGTACTCATTTAGCTGTATTTTTCCAGCTACAAGTGTAATAACTTCAAAGAAAGTTAATGGTGACCTTCAAGCCTGAAAAAACACTATAACATTCTCAATTTTAAAGTTACATCTTGAGATATATAGTACACTTTCAGACTGAGAGCTTTTATTAGGGACTTCGATACTGTGAGTTGATCTAATTTTGATTTTGGGACTTTCTAAACCAGATAGAGGTGATGATTTGTTTTTCTGCAATAGGTGAAGGTTTCCAATTCAGGGCAAATGGATACTCTGACATCCATATCCTAGGGCAGGTTTAGTGAAGCAGATTATTATCTATGCTTTCTTTACTCTAAAATGTACATTTCAATGACCAAAACCCCTGTTTGGAGCTTGAAGGCATCATTGCACTTGACACAATAATTCACAATAGAAAACTCTGTAAAATATTTTTGTGTGAGTATTGAAAGGCCAAGGGATTGTGTAGATCACCAGCTGGAGTCCTTAAAATTTAGAAGCCCTTTCACCTTCAAACAAGCTTGAGCATCCTAAATATGGTCAATAACTAGAAATTGATGAAATAGGATTGGTAAAGCTACATTTGATGGTGATGCTACATTTCAGTCAGATGCGCAGAGGAAGAATTAGAAGTCTGTCTCTTAAAATGAAATTTTGTAGAGTTGATTCAAAATTTGTTGTAAAAGGAATATGGAAAATACTAAAATAATTTTTTCAAAGCCTATCAGAAGCTTTCAGTTCTAAAGGCAAACAATTTTTTCTTTGCTGTTTCAGTTTTTAATTGCTCTATCAGATAGGGGTGATATTTTGTGAGTAATGAAAGGTAGATGTACCAGCCCCATTTTAAGAATAGAATACAAAGTTTTAGACAGAAAATTGAAGAAAAGAATAATAAGACAAAATGAAACTTAACACATTGCCAACTACTGCAAGATTAATTGTATATTAATAAGAAAGACAGTAAGAGTTAATGTACCAGGATTCAATAACGCATTTCATATAATATCAATAAATAAGAATTTATTTGTTAAGTTAGGGAATATTGTTGTCATTGAAGAAATTGCTTTGGTGGAAGGAAATAAGGGGTTCAATTCTGGTTTCCAAATGTTTAAATGTTATACAGTTCCAAATGTTATAGTTTTTTGTGATGTAACTCCTTGCCTAGTTCAAGGAAATATTTTTTTCTTTTATCTTTGAAGCATTATGTCTCTGGAAATTTTTTGTATGCTGGAGGTCCTCCCAGATTAAGAAGCAATCCAGTTCCTTTAATTTTTTCTCAAAAGCTCTTTTCTTGACTTTTAGTAATTTATTACCACCCATCACACCTTGCTGATGATGATTTGGTCCATATTCAATCACTTGTAACATAGTTGCCTCTCAGAACAGTTCCTGTTTCTTATGTTTCTCTACTTCCAAAATATACTTATTCATTTTCTGTGTGGAAAGGGAGGCTACCTTTATAATGGTGGATACTGGAATGCAGTATTCTGTGGTATTAAACTGATCATAGAGCCACCAAATCGTAGAACAGTGTGGGCTGAAATGAACCTGTTATGGTAATTTTGACTAAACCCCTGCTAGTCCAACTAGTTCATGTTGCACATGGTATTGTTCAGCTGAGTTTGAATAATTTCAGTCTCCAGCAGTGGAGATTACACTCCACAAATTATTTTGTCAGTCTTTGCCACGACGGAGCATTTTTTCTTTAAACCAAATCTGAATCTCCTGTGTTGCAACTTCTTGTTGCAACTTCTTATTCTATTTGTCATTTCACTGAGATGAGTCTGGCTCAGGGATCATATCTTCATATCCTTCCAGCAGGTCTTTATAGAAAGCAGTTAGCTCTCTACCTCAGCTTTCTTTCCTTCAAGATGGATAAGAACAGTTTCCTTAATCTCTTTTTTCATTTCTTGAGCTCCAGCACCCTTAAGCACTTGCTGGACTTGCCTTTTTATGTCCATGTCTTTCTTTTTTACTTGACACAGTACTCCAGATGTTCCCAATAGAGTCTCAACAGTGCCCAGTAAAGGGTAGGGATGACTTCCCTTCATCTGCTGGTAGTGCTGTTACTGATACAGCACTGTACGTGGTTGATTGTCCTTGCCAAAAGGGCACATTGCTGAGTCTTCTTTACCTCGAGGACCCTCAGATCCTTTGTGGAATGCTGCATATTCTCCAGCTGTTCTCCAGCTTGTTGCATTGGTTTAATTTGTCTTGGACATAGACTTTACAGTTACCTTTGCTGAAGTTTATCATGTTACATTTAGCCCATTTCTGTGGTCTGCCCACCAGACAGCAGCCCTACCTTCCAGTGTGTCGATGCTCCCACCATCTTCCCAAAGGTGTGCTCTACCTTGTCATTCATATCACACATTAAACACTATTAAACACTAGTTTTGTTCCAGGAGGAACAAACTGGTAACCAGCTGTAGCTGGGCTTTGCAGTACTTATTGCCAGCCTTTGAGCCCAAATGCCCTGGCATTTTTGTGCTCATGTTATCCTGTCCCTCTCCAAACCATGCCATGTCAATTTGTCTATCCCACCACGGGGTCATATTGAAGGCCTTGCTAAAGTCAAGTGATGCCATTGCTCTAGATCGGTGCAGGGAGCCCAGCATCTTGTCATGGAAGGAAGTCCAATTGTCAGGTGTGATTTGCTGTTTAGTAAATTGATGCTGTCTATTCCACCTTGTTATCCTTCATGTGTGGGAGATGTCTTCTGGGAGAATTTACCACAGACTTCCTGAGATACTGAGACTGGGCTGGTTCACCTACTGCTGTGCACTGTTTACCTCTGGGGAAGCCCTTTTTTGAAGATGGGTACAGCACTGGCCTTTTTCTGGTTATCAAGAATCAGGAACCTTTCTCAATTTCCAAAATCTTTGAAAGATAGTAGATGACAATATGGCATTGGTATTGGCAAGGTCCCTCAGCAAATTTGCATGTGTCTAATGTGATCAGTTGTACTTGTGTATATCCAATTGGCCCAATTTAATCTTCTGGTAGTGTAGATAATTCTTTACCCTCCTGCACTCTCACAGTTGGCTCACAGACTTGACAAACTTTGCCCATCAAGGTAAAGAAAACACCAAGCTCCTCAGACTTACTCGTTGAATTAGGTTCGCTGCCACATTGATTAATGGACCTATCTTCTCTTCAGCCTTCCTTTTTTACCATTGGTTTTCTTTAAAAACCTTTAGAGTTACTTTTCATTTCCTTTGCAAACTGTAACTTTACCCCAACTTTGGTTTACCTAGCTCCATCACTATGTGGTTGGACAGTGTCTTTGTATTGAATCAAATTGTTTCTTCCTTCTTCCACCATCCCTGTGCTTCCTTTTTACACCTATGCTCAGTCAGTACATTGTTGTTCATCCATGCTGGCCTCCTACTGTGCTTTTTTGGTGTATCACAAATGGTCCTTTTCTTACTTTTGAGGAGGGTGTCCTGAAAACCAGCAAGTCCTCCTTGACTTTTTGCCTTCCCACGGGATGCTGCCGAGAAGCTTTCTAAGCAAGGTCATGTTTGCTCTCCTGAAGTTCAAGACTCAATTCTGTTGTTTGTCTTACTGCTTGCTTTCAGGATTTTGAGCTGTACAGATACACAGTTACTGATGACAAGGCTGTTGATACCTTTGTGTGTTATACCTATTCTTAGTTAGTGAGTAACAAGTTGGAAAGTTCCTTGTCCTGCTTTTTGCCTTATCCATATACAGTGTTGCAAACAATTCCCTTCACAGTTTAAGAATTGAGATTGTTTCTGGACCTGTTTCCAAATGTTCGTTTTCATGCAGCCACCCTGTTGTCAGCAGTGAGAGAGTTTACTGGAGCTGAGCACAGTGGCTGTAGTGAAACATTTATTTAAACCAGCATAGAGGTCGCTGAGGATTAGCCTCACAGGCCTGCTGTGGAAACAGTTGACTAAACTTGTGATAAATGCTGTACCAGCTAGTGCCAATTAAAAGAACACATTTCTTTGTTCTGTAAAAGAAGGCTTTCATCAGCTCTGAAAAGGGGAGAGATACAGAAATAATGATAGAGAAATTTAAGCATGTGTCTGTATGTGTTCCCCCAAGCACTCAGCCAGTCCTGACCTCTTCCCACACCACCACTGTCCCCCCCCCCCCCCCCCCCCCGCTATATTGGTTTTCCTTACTTTAAAAGTTTGCATCCTGCTGATTCTAGAAGGAAAGCCTGAAGGACTAGCTGATGCTCTTTGATTAAACCCATCCATGCACATTTCCAAAGCCCTGCACCTGACACATAGCCTGGAAGCTTCCAGGATCACAGTGTCCTTTCCCCATTTCCATCTTCCCCAACCCCCTCCTGTCTCTATACAAAAGAACCTCTCATATTCAGGTTGGGAGGGAGTGGTATAACTCTGCAGTTTTTTTCAAAGCAGAGTTTGGACTTAATCTTAAAATCTTCTCTGACAGTTTAATTTAGCTGCATATTATAGCCACAATGTAACCATTGAAAAGAATCATCTCTGACAATACACTGGAAGGCAGTATATTTGAAGTTATACAATAGAGGGTTAAATGTGTTGTCAAATGTTTCTAATAAAATAAAAATATGTCATAGTAGCAAAAAGGAAAATTGGCTAGAGCAACACTTACAAATTTATATGATAGTATTTAATTGAAAAATTACAGTGTATGGGATTAAAATTTTTTTTTCTTTTTTTTTACTGTTTGCAATGTTTCTAGTAGATGTTTTACTTCCATGAACTACTCTATATGGTACTTCTTATCAATTTATTGAAACTAATTATGGAGGTTTTGCATCTGTAGTGGCAGAATTTAAATCTGTGTGTTTATGGAATTCTGCAGTGATGGGCATCTCCTTCTGGATGGAGATGTCATGACTTGTACTGAACTGGAGCTCTGCAGCCAGGACAGGTCAAACCTGCCTCTTGCAGAATCCCCATCTCATCATCAGTCGACGCTGCTGGAGACACATCGTGGCTGGGTACTGTTGCTTGTGTCTCTGATGGTCCAGTGTTGCAGTCAGTTCTTTCTCATTATCCCAGAGTGATGGGACACTGCAGGAGTTCTATGGACTCAATAGCTTCAGTTTCTTGCCAGCATGGAAGCTGTAGGCTGCTTTGTGCAGTGCGAGTTCACAGAATCACAGAACAAGCTGAGTTGGAAGGGGCCCAAAGGGATCATTAAGTCCAACCCCTGGCCCTGCACAGCACCATCCCCAAGAATGACACCCTGTGCCTGAGAGTGTTGTCCAAACACTTTTTGAACTCGTCAGACTGGTGCAGTGACCACTTCCCTGGGGAGCCTATTCCAGTGCCCAGCCACCCTCTTAAGTGAAGAACCTTTTTATAATATCCAACCTAAACCTCCCCTGACGCAACTTCAGGCCATTCCCTCAAGTCCTGTCCCTGGGTCACCACAGAGAAGAGATCAGTGCCTGCCCCTCCGCTTCCCATCACAAGGAAGCTGTAACTGCAGTGGGGTCTCCCCTCAGTCTACTCCAGGCTGAACAGACCAAGTGACCTCAGCCACTCCTCATACAGCTTCCCCTCCAGACCCTTCACCATCTCGTGGCCCTCCTTTGGACACTCTCTAATAGCTCTGTCTCTGCAGAACACTCCCCTGTGTATGTTGTCACAGCTTCTTCATTATCTAAGCTGTTGTCAAAGCCTCTTCGTTATCAGCAATCCCAGAATGCTGATACGCTGCTAATGAGAGTTTGAGTGCACTAATTATGTAGGAATATTGGTTTGAAGAAAATAAAAATGCTTATGGGGCAATAATCATGGAATGAGATTTCCTGAGGGCTGAAAGACGTATCAGCCACAGGTCAAGGTGCATAGAAGGTGGATAAATGTTTCTTTGTGCTGTGCAAAAGTTTCTTATGGGAATTTTTGTTGTTAAACACAGATCGTTTTCTTACAGATGTGTCTGATATGTGCTTTCCCCATATTAAATACAGGCAGAGAAAGGACATATCAGAATTCTGCAAATAGTTACAGCAAAAAGACTCATCAGCCTGAAGTTTAATTCATCTTGAAGAATGAAAACCTTGCTAGACGAATAATGGTTTCTTTAAAAGCTCCTCACATTTTATCAATATTGCCTCCAACACAAGAAGTCACATAAATTCCTCTTTCAAATCCTGTGGAAAAGATTTTCAAATATTCTATGAAATACTGTGATTTTTAAGAGTTTTCTTTAGTTCCAACCACGGACTTCAAAAGCTGCTTTTTTAGTTTATAGTTTTCATAGGTATTTGTGATTGACTGTCTTAGAACTCTGGTTTCAGCAGATAAGTATAAAGAATTTCCATCAGAAAGTTGTTTGAGATTCCTCTTTTCATATAAATCACTTCTATTTCATGAGGCTGTATTTGAATAAACATGTCCGATGTTTCTTGGTAACCTAAGAACAAGCAGCATTGCAGTAAATTGTGAAAATGAGGCAATGAGAAAATTAGGAATCTTTTACTCCTCCAGTAAATTCACATCTGAAAAGTGAAGACAGGTTTCTTGAGCATTTCTCAAAATCATTCCCTGAGGATTACATAAAATCAGTGAGATTCTGTGGTGACAGGACACAAGGATTTATACTTCTCTATAAAGGATTCAAATCCACTTTGTGCTGTTATAACTGGGGGAAAGATCCTTGCCTAACTAAAAATGTCATACTTAATTGAACTTCAAGAATCTAACTTCAAAATTATTAGTAGCCTCTTGCTCTGTGTTCATAAGAAATTAATTGGCATTCTCATTTTAATTCCATGTATACCATCAGGATATATGCATCTAATGTTTCTGGCTGACTACAAAATCAGGTATTTCATATAGATTATATAAATAGCTTGCTGTTCCTACAGGGTACCTCTACATGGGTATGTATTCACGGTCCTGGACAGGTGGATACCAGCTTGGCCTCAACTTGCTGTTAGCTTGTAAATGCCATTAGTATGGTGCAGCACTGGGGTTATGCACTCAGCAGGAAGGCAGATGGCTCAGGCTGAACTTGTGGTTTAGCTGTGATTACTCAGCTTTGCTCTTGGTGGAGGTTCACATCAGACCAGCTTAGAATGTCAGTAGAATGAACCCTTGCCTGCAGGCAGAGATTGTACAGATTGCTTATTAATAACATATTGATTACAATCTTTTGCTTCTGCTAAAATATTTCTTTCTTTGCAGTTTTATTTTGATTTCATATTTCAGAAAACTTTGGAAGTCTTTGTTTCTTTGCACTGCTCTATTTTTCCACTTATCTCAGTGCTTACCTTCACAAACAGGTGAAAGATTGCAAATTACCTACATAGAAGGATTCACAAGACCCAGAGGATCCTGATATGGCCATTAATTATAATGAAATTGCTGTCCATTTTGAATGAATTTTCCTCACTTTGTTTAATTTTCTAGAAAATATTTTGATGTAGCATAAAACAATTTTAGTCCTAGAGATGTCATGGGTTGAAAAGTCAGTTTCTTTCAATTGTTTAAGTGTTCTGTTCTTAAAACTCCCTCCTCTTTCAGATTCACATAAGCATTAGTCCAGATCCATCCCAAATATCTTCTAATCGTACAGTAATATTTACATTTTTACATTGCAAACAGCATGTCCAGACAGAACAGATGGCTCATTTTTTTCCAATAGATGTAAGTCTGAATTGATTAAAAAAAAAAAAAAAAAAAAAAGAAAGGAAACTGGGGAGAAAAGCTGCTGCTTCTTGTACAAAGGACTTTTTTGATTTTAGGAGTGTCATACATTTGTAATGGATGCAAGACCTCAGGTTTTTTGCCTCCCTTTCATCTTAAATTCTTTTCTTCTCTTTGTTTTGTTATGTGTCCTGTCCTTGGAAATACATGGGGGAAGGGAAATCTTGTCATTCAGCAAGCCGTGTTTCCTGGGATATGCAAGGTTTATTATTTGTTTTGGAAACACGGGAGCTTTATTAGGGTTATTCTTGGGCATCTGCTCTCTACACATTTTTCTTTCAGGACCCAGTGTCCCTTTTCCAACATTTTGAGCATATCCAGCAATTTCATACAACACCTGTAAATGGGATCAGTAACTACTAGGAACTGAATTGAAAAATTATAATTTTGTCAGTTGTAAACCTGTTGGTCACAAAAGTACCAGACAGCATCTCACGCAACAGGTTTCTGCTCAATTTCTAGTCCCTAGGCTATGTCTGTACTAATAAATGAGTAAGTGCCAGGGAATGTTCCTGGGCAGCAGATCTCACTCTCTATGGCTAAATTGTTAGAATGGTTCCTGGTATGTTTTTGGGATAAGCCAACTAGCATTCCCAAATATTCCCATGCACCACTCAGCAGTTAATCCTGGCCATGGAAAATTTCCATTAGCTAGTCTGAATGCTGCCACCGTGTTTTTGTAAATAACAGGGTTTAATAAAGGGTCAAGGGCTGTTCAACACCAGTTCACTTTTTGGTGCAGATACACCATTTCCCATATGTGTGTCCCACATAAACTCTAAAACATAATTTTCTTCAGCCTTCCTTCCCATATCTTGAGTTTTCCAAAGAAAGAAAATTAATTTACTGGCTGAAAGGTAATCATAGCATGCTCCAAACAGGTCCTCAGTATGGACAGGGACAGGAGCAGGACAATGGAGCAAGCAGCAGAAAGCACCTGCAATTCTCTTTCTCTATAACTGTATATGTGTCCTGTTCTGAGCATAGAAAAATTGTTTTGACTCTTGTTTCCTGCATTAAAGGGAAGAGTCTGTATTTTCATGGGAAATGATTTGTTTTGCAGGAACTTGAAACCTTCAAGGACCAGTGGTCAGAGGCAGCTCTCTAGCCTTCCCTGTGATCCAACAACTCATTGCACTTAGCATATGAGATCAAGAAGAGTGAATGAACAAAACAGAGTGGTGTGCTGAAAGCCAGGGAAATGAATGAGCTTCATCCTCTCCATCTTGGATTGAGTCCCAAGTGTGAACATTTGTATCTTAATTATAGGGTTAAACTCAAGTACACACAGAAAATATGATGTGCAAAATGTCTGTATTTACATAGGTTGACTAATATTTTACATAGTGCAGCAAGGCAGAATACATTTTTTGAGAGATTTCATTTTGATATACAGTGACATAAAGCCAAGTCATACAGTAAAATCCCAGCCTCATCAAAGTGAGCAACAGAGCTTTATATTGTCTTAAATCAAGTAAGAGTTTTATCCCTATAGGTTTTTCATGGATGTTTGTTCACTTGTTTTGTTTTTCAAAGATTGATATTCTCATACATTGTGCTAACTAAAATAAGATGGTGGCATATTTTAATAATGATTCATCTCTTCCAAACAGATAACATTATTTCATCTCATTACAGGACTTTTCAGACCCTTTTTGAACATTAAAGGTCCAGGCCAGTTCCCACACAAGTCAGTAACATTTGGATCAGATTCAAGGAGATGTTTGGCTTTATCTGTCTTATGCTGCCATGGTGAAAATGCAACTGAATGGGGAATGGGGAGTTTTCACAGCATTATTTGACCTTTTGCAAGAGCTTAGATTGAATATCAGAAAAGTGTGCTTTCAAGAGGGCATTGGTTCTTACATAAATCTCTCAGATCCATGCTTTAAATCTAATTTCTGGTACAACTTCTAGCTAAATTCCCTGCATTCTGCTTTACAGAATGGCAGAGTTTGAAAAATGGCATGCTTCGATTTACAGGCAATGTTATAAATCAGAATGATTTGAGGATGTTGGCAAGATAAGATCTGGGGACAAAGGCAATACCTTTCTTGTACCAGTTAGTGTAGACCTGAATCAGAGCATGGAAATGTCTTAATCCTCTCGGATGATTTTGGTGATGTATATGTAGGTATCTACATCTCAACTAGCCATGCTTAACTCCTTTACAAAAAGTGGAGGTAAACAGGCACTTCTAATGTGCAGTTCAGTTTAGACATTTACTTAGGGCAGTGAATCATGCTGTGGAAGGGCTTATTTCTGTCCATCAGCAGTGTGGAGGGTTCAGGATGCCGAGTTCAGTTGCAGATGTCTGTATTGTGTGCATCTATATTTAGTCAAATCAATCGTGTCTCATTGTGTCACACATAATGGATATGATTAGATACTATCTTATTTTCCAAGTCAGTTTTGGTGTCAACATGAGTATACCCCATGAAAAGCATCCGATTATTTGCTACTGTGCTGAGTGACTCATGTTTAAATATTTTAAAAGAAAAATAGGCCATTCTGACATACATTGTGTTTCTTACTACTGGATTTCTTGAGCAGCTAAAGTCAGAAAGGTCTAGTGTAGTGAGGTAGACTCTGCACAGCAGGAGAGAGACTGCTTGACAGAAGAATTCCTTTGGAAATGCCTGGGGTGTTCTGCTCAGGTGTGTTGAAATCTTCTGTGTAACAGTATAAGAATCAGAGTCTAATTTGGTCCTTCTAGGTAGAGTTGCTGGCATTCAAACAGTCCTTCATAAAATTCTGCAGCCATTCAAAGGAAAGTCATTAGTTTACTAACTCTGTCAAAAAGCATTTAGGAATTAAAAGTCAAAAGAAGAGGTGGTAAGGAGCTTCTTGTTCTCTGAGTTGTGATTAAAATGAAGTAAAGCGTTGAAGCATTGATTTATAATAAAGTTATGAACTTAACCATACCAAGCTCTGCTAAATCTGTGACTTGAATTTGATGGCGTATTTTGATATTTCTTACAAGTTATTGCCCAGTATCTGGACTTCAGCACTGGGAACAATTGCAGTACTTGTTCCTTAAACACCAGCTTTTATATCCTGATTCCTTCAAACCCTGTTATCCACAAATGCCCACACATCCCTTCCTTGCTCATTTTACCTATCTAAAAGTGTCCCTTTATGGGCTAAGCCACAAATTGGCTTGTTACTTTGAAAATTGAGATGATAGAACATTATTATGAGAGAATGTTCTCTGAAACCTCTCCGAATGAAACCTACGGAGGGGCAAGGCCATTAATGACCATATGAACCCTGCATTTTAATACATATTTAGCCTTGCCATAAAATTGATTGAGGTGACAGGGTATGTACAGGGAGCCCACAGACAGCTGTGATAGTTAATTACTGTGTTTGATTGTCAGTTTGTCTTCTTTGAAAAAATGTAATTGTGACAGATGGTGCTCATAAAGGTAGAGATCAAGATTTCCTCTAAGTTCTTCTGAGGCTTCCTGGGTGTCTGTGGAGCAGCCAGAAAAATAAGGGTTGGAAGAATTAGGAGGTACATCAATAAACAATCATAAGGGCAAAACTTTTCTCGTAAGATGCGTGCTATTTATTTAGTTTTGCATAGTATGTTCAAATAACTCCTGTCACGTCATTGAATTCAGGACACATGAAATGGACGTGAGGTTTTATTCTGGAGTAGTCTCAAAGGCAGTTTTGATGTACATAGTCGTAACCGGATATGGGTAACTTATGCAGAGAGCTGTGGCTCCCTGTCACAAAAGCAATTTCAGAAGCTCAGAAAATAGAACACAAAAAGTGATGTTTCACAAAACACAGGACATTTATTAGTTCTTTACCAAGGGCAGCATTTAGGACATACTTCCTTAATCCTAACAAAACAGGTTATTTGGGAGCATTATCTAGTTTCTGACAGTGTTCAACACAAAAACATCCTAGACATAATGATGGCTACTGTAAAAGGTGGTGCTCTATTCCAGATCTATTTTATGATGTTTATTACTCAGTTTTTAATAATTTTTCTTTTGCAAAAAGCCTCGGTGCTCAGGGATCTGGTGGCACAATTATATTCTTTCCAGAAGCAAAACCAGACAGAAATTAATGGTTACATCTGGGGGCCACTGACACCAAGCATAAGGAGCAAGCACTTGTTTTTCCTTTTAAGCCACAAAAATGATGATTTAGCAATTAGCTTGTGACCTTGAAGATCAAGATTAAAATGTGTCCTTTTGACACTAAGCAAAGCACTTGAGACCTTTTTTAAACTTTGCACTGATTGCCCTGCGGAGAATCCCAAGTTAATATTTGGGGTTTGCTCCATTCCTGAAGTTACTAAAACCTTTCATTTCCTCACTAATGAATTTCAGAACAACTGAAAAACAAGTTTCCCTACAAAATAAGCTGCTTCATCCTTTGGTCTTATTCCAAATGAATTAACATCTAGGGGAATGTTTTCCTTTATTGTCATCAGGTTTTGGACTTGAGTTCTGCTGTTTTGAGGGAAGAGGACTCAGCTTGAATTGTTACTGTTTTTAGGGAGACAGAATCAGCCAGCAGATATAAAAGCCAAGTAGGTTATGGATGTTCAGTGTTCCACGTAGTGACATCTGCAAGTTTCTTACTTGGAGTTTACTTTCTTTTTACTTCCCCCAAAACATTAACTCAGCTGGGAGGTCTACTTGCAGGTTCGCAGTATTTCTGTGGAATTTATAAGTGTATATAAGTGTAAGAAGCCTTTCCTCGGTACTAGATTACATGAATTTTGGCAGCATAAGACAGCAACATGTTCAGACTGTTTCCTTAATACATTATTGATACTGTCCATAATTTCATGTGAAAATAATTATCAAAATGCTTCTCCACCTGCTATTTAACTAGTTTTGAGTTTCGGTTTGTTTTTCTGGTTTTTTGTTGATTTTTTTTTCCTGCTGCACAAACAGACCCCGAATAGTAGCAGTACAGCTGGGAATAGAACTGGTGTAATCCTGTTATGCCAGACTAACGCCTCAGCCAGGATCTGCTGATTTTATGATGCAAAAGAAGAGGTGATATGCAGCCAGAAATGGGCTGACAGCTCATTTTTCTGGAGTGAGTATGATCCAAATTCAGGCCGCCTCTGACACCCATGAATTTTAGAATTGCAGAGAAATGTTTAAGAGAGTCCAAGAGAGGAAACAGATTTTGTATTCTTGAGTCATTTCCTGACCTGAATTCCTGATTTTTAACTTTTCCTGTAATTATTAACTTTTCCTATAATCATGCTATTCCCTATTTAAGGAACATTTTTCCCTTTCGGATCAACTGACTGCCATTTTTTCATTTCTTGAAGTGCCATAAATAACCCAGGTGCCAACATGAGAAGTATGCTCATGAGTCAGGTTTCTTGCATTATATTCTTTCTTGTCAGCAGGGCTTGCTGATAGAGCTGTGTTATGATAACACAACCCTTTTAGGTCATTCAGGCAATTTTTTATGAGCCAGTTCAGCCAGTCCTATTCAGAAGACTCTCAGATTTCATTCAGGTTTTCGTTTCTCTAAGAAAAAATGTGCAGTTGAGACTCATGTTGTTGATGATGTTCCAGTGCTATTGCTTGATATTTGACAATACTTATTTTGATTGCCTGTTTCCAATTTTAACTATTTTAAAAACATTTTAATGTTTGCTTATCTTCTTTTATTAATGGAAATGAGTCAAAAACTTGAGAAATTATGCCCCAGAGTCAGCAAAAGTTGAAGGAAATAAGTGTTCTCTGTCATGGTATTGTTTTTCTTCTCTAATAAATTTGCAATAAATTTACCATCCTTTCAACAAGCTAATTATTGCTCAGTATTGCTCAGTTCAGTATTTTAAAGCTGTTGTGATTGCTCTAGCAATTGCATTATACATGAAAAGTTATGCAAAGGAGCACTGAAGAGCTAGACCATGATAAATGGACTGTTGTGTTTGATGACGCAGACAAAGGGAACATAATGTATTAAATTTATTTTCTCCCTACCATAGCAATGGAAACATGCTGATTTTCTTGGGAAAGGTGAGACTGACACTGCAAATAAGCATACTGTTGCTATTACTGACCTGTCTTGAGAGTGGAATAAACTAAAAAGAGCTAAAACAAATTCTGTTAAAATCTCTGGCCCAATAGAGACCAATGTAGAAACTGATGAAGAGGGGACAGGAAGAAATAGTACAACAACTCATATATGAAGACCTGAGAAGAAGGTCCTTAGGTTATGTATTTGTGTGTAAATCTGGGGCACTGTCATTTATACAAAATGCTTTAATCAGGATAAAGGTAAAATTGAGTGGTTTTTATGAGGAACATTGAAGAGTCAGCTCTTTACATCTGTTTCCAGTGTTTCTACTTCATTTCATCTTCTCCTTGTATTCAGTTTTGAAGCTATTTTTATTTGCTCCGAATTCTTTAACTGTTGGTGTAAATTTTCTTGTAATGGGTAAGAGAAGTCTGTTCTCTTCTACATAATTCTTCTCAGGCCCCCGTAGTGCCTGTCCCTTCCTCCCAGCAGCATTTTTCATGACTGAGAAACAGAAACACAATATCCAAAATGCAGATCTCAAAAAGAAAGACTGAGATAATCTACCATATATTTCATAGAATTTTTAACATCTGCTGGTGCCACGCATTTAAGGAGGCACAAAAGGTGCTTCAGTAAGAAATTAATCCATTCTGAAACCAGAGATAGCGTTAAGTGAATCTGTTCACTTTTTTGGATAGCTGACCTAATTTTTCTACAGTGAACTTGGCCCAGATGCTTCATATCACTATTACTTATTTATAGGGAAAATGCAAAGTATTTTTAGAAAAAAAAGTAAAAGCTCATTCTTTACTTACAAGAATTTTTTATTTAGGTCACACAGAAAGAAGAGAGGGGGAAATTTTATATAATATAAATGAAATGTGAAGGAGTAAATCTAGTTTTGTCTGTGTTTCCAACCAAAGCTACCACTCTAGAATGGAGCAGCAGTGAAGACTTATGGCAGACTAAGGCAAACTGTTACAAACTTCTTTAAGCTAAATTCACCACAGCTTTAGGTAATCAGAATTGTTTCTGCTTCTGCAAATGAGATAATTTGATTTTTTTTTCCTTTTAGTAGTAAGCACTAGAATACTCTCACTTTGTTTTTCAGAATAGAGATAATTTCCTGTTGCTTGTCTTGTATATGAAGATATCAGGTGTCTCTGCAGAAGGGTTTTCTTTGGGCAGTGTGCAGGTAGTCTGTGAAGAGATTTTGATTATTGGCATAAGGAACTGAGGACTAGACTTTGGGATATATGACTTTCTCTGCTCACTGGTAGAAAAAACAGTTCAGGGTGACCCTGGACTGTTTACCAGCTTGACTAATGTTGAATAAGCAGTTGAATAGGTTGATTGGATACCTTCTAAAACAGCCCAATACATTTGCTTGATATTCTTTATCAGTGTGGAATTAAAGCATTCCACAAACTCCTCTCCTTAACAAGTCACTAAATATTTGAAACCCTGTTTGATGACAGCTTGTGTGAACACAATTACCTTACTTTATCCCAGTCTGGTACTTCTTTTTCTGAAGTTGCGAATTTATTTTATTTATCAAAACTGCCCACAGCCTAAGTTCACTGTTTTTATTTATTCCTGGAAGATCAAGATTTACATAGATTTTAGGTAGATTCATTGTTTGCATTGAGGGACAGATTTTTTCGTGCAATGTAAGACAAATCTCCTAAGGAGAACAGAGCTGTAGGTAGACAGCAATTGTTCTCAAGTATAGTTGAAGTTTGCACAGCCTGAAGTGCTTCAGCATACCTTTTCCTTCCACAGGCAATTTCAATCTGATTCCTTTCATTTTCCATATATTTGCTTCATCTCTGTATCAATAACAGTTGCATGTTCATGGGGTATATTCAGGATAAAATCAGGATTTTGCATCAGGAAAATCCAGCTAGGGACCTGTCATGCTCTGATTACTCTGCATCACCAGTGATCTCTGAAAGCTCAGTCTAAAAAAAAAAAAAAGAAAAAAAAAGGTGAGAAAATGGTATGCTTTAAAAGGAATACAGAGTGGATGTATTGAGTTTAATTAAGCGGTCTTCAAAACTAATCGTTTGAGGTGGTTAGTAAATCTAATGAAGAATAATGATTCCCCTTTTAACTCTGCTGAAAAAGTAATGAATATCTGGGCTCATTATAATGCTCTAATTATCACTTAAAACAATGATCAGTAGCTCTAGAACTTTACCTGCTCTTTGTACAGATTTAGCACTGTTTGCTATAAAATGTGTGAATGGAAATTCTGCATTCTTGGAAGTGGAAAGTGAACCCAAGCTATGTATGACAAGACATACAGCTGTGTTATTTCCAGTTCTTGTACTTCAGTGTCCATCTTCCATTCTTTTGCTGGGTTGTTCTAAAATGGTTTGTGAAAAAGCAGCTATCTACACTATGTATGACTATAACATTTTAATTTAAAGAATAGTTTTTTATATGAACCCTCCGACATTTCTATGGTTCGAGAAGTTGGGGATGCCCTGAAAATAAAGGATTTATCCTTCAGTATCAGGAAGATTTGAAAACAAGGGAGCATGCCTTGTTAATTTTCCAAATTCCTTTCTAAGCACCATAAAAATGTTGCATGAGATAAGTGATATGTCTTATGTGTTCTAAAATCACTTGACAAGATTCCTTGCTGGAGATTATGAACTGTGGTAAAATGGTGTTGAGTGAAGATCAAATAGGATATTGGCCAATTGCCAGAAACCAAGAAACAGCCATAGATGGATCTTTTCCTAATAGAAGTGAGCTAAGGTTGGAGTAATCCAGCAGCCTGTTTCTGTCAGAAGGGAGAATTTATTATACTTCTGGGCTTCTTTATGTCTCAGGGGTGAAAGAAAGTTGAAAAGTGGTAATAGCACAAACAGGAGAGACATATGCTGTCCTACATCCTGAAAAAAATTGTGCCATGCTTTCTGGGAAAGTAAATGTACCCTCTGTATTTTAAAGAATCAGAAATAGAAATGGTAGATGAGCTTTTTTTTTTTTTTTTTTTTTTTTAATCTATTTTGGATTGTTGCATCTTAGGGGTAAAAGCTCTTATTCTTACAATTACAGGGCAAGGGATTTTGAGCCCTGATTACCTGAGAAGGTAGTTATCTGTCAGCTGGAATCTGGTGTATCTCCCTGCAACGTTTGTGCAACATTTTCACTGCATGTATTCCCTGAAGAATTTCTAAGTAGGATACCTTTTCTGCCTGATCTAGTTCAGTTGATTGTTATTAACAGCTATTTTCTTGGTTCAAACCATGTGAAGTGCAGCCTATCCGTGCCTTAAATAGCCTTAATTTTACACACAAAACTAGAACTCAATGTATTGGGAAGAATGTTGTGGTGGTTTTCAGGTTTTTTAGCATATTAATTTTATTGTATATTATTATTTACAAGCAATTTATTAATATCCTCTGGCAAGTTTTGAATATGGATAAAGTAGGTGACAATATTGTCTCTAATAAGTGTTGGTTTAAAAGTAAATGAAGGAGTTAAGAAAGTGCTTGGGGAGAAGCATTTCACAAATGAGGTTAATTAACACATATGTCAGTAAGCAGCATTCAGTTTATGGAAAAGAAAACCCAGTAGAATGAAAATGACTGTGGTAAAAGGGCACAGTTAAAATAAACTGAAGAATAGCAATGCTAGAAAGAGTGTGGAATTTCTCTGCTCTTAAAATATCTTCCTGAAGGTTACAACATTATGAGCTGGAGTGAAATTAATTTTTAAACGGCTTCTGATAGCAACCCCTCTGCTATCAGAAGGCTAATGCCTCAGGACTGTAATAGGACATTGTTTCATATCTGAGGCATGACTTAAATATACCCTTCCCCAGATCTGCGTAAGTTTTCTTTCTGTTTTCCATTTTTTGATCCACAGAATTCAACCAGAATCTTCCTTGCACCTGTGTGCAGTCTCTGCAGATCTGCCCATTCTAGCAAGCAGAACAGAATACTGGATTCAATGCTCTTACTAAAGGCTGCTAGGTTAGGTTTGCTCATTGTTTCACAGATTTAGGCCGTCTTTCACATGCTGCAGCTACCCACAGTTTTCAACTGTGGCCATCTGGAGTCACAGCCCCAGTGGTTCCACAGCTGGGATTTTGCTGGAGCTCATAAATGCGTGAGTGTACTCAAGGGCTCCACCTCTCCAGCCATTGCTCTTTGCTTTGGGAATATGAGATAGTGACTGTGGATAGTGTCACTTCCCTGGCTGCAGACAGCCTGAAACCATAAT
This sequence comes from Trochalopteron elliotii, assembly GCA_024734555.1. Classification (NCBI taxonomy): domain Eukaryota; kingdom Metazoa; phylum Chordata; class Aves; order Passeriformes; family Leiothrichidae; genus Trochalopteron; species Trochalopteron elliotii. The sequence continues at coordinate 3,110,912 of JANPWX010000449.1, read as the reverse complement.
TTCACAAAGTATGAACTGCCCAGTTATCCTAAATTAGATGTCTGAGGTTTCTTGCCTTTATTTCAAAATCACCTGGTCTCAGCAGTATTAAGCTTTATAAGTGTGAAGCACAATTAAATGGGATTAAATCCTATTAAACTGAAAGCCCATGTACTTGCACCTAGTGTTTTTCCTCTCTAAAGGTCAAGATATGCTGTGCAAAGTATGTTTCATATATTGTGGTGTGAACTATTCAGATGAGGGAAGCTATTAGAAAAACATTCTGACTGTGCTGTCAGGTATTTTGAAGAACTCAAAGTTCAAACTGTGTTGGGAGAACATGGGGAAGTTTTCTTCAGCTGTGTTTTTTACAGCTAATTACTCATGTAGGAAGAAGTTGATCATCAGAATCATGAGGCTTACATTGGTGTTGTGCTCTAGGTGTGAGCCATAGTTGTATAAGATTTTGCAAAGGCAGGAGGAGTGAGGTTTAGAAGATGATCTGTGGTACCAGTAGTCCACCCACCAGTGTTGCTGGAGAGTTTATAGGCTCTCGCAGCAGCATTGAGAGCTCATGCCATTGAACTTTGGCATTTCAGCCCTGGATTGGCTGATGAAGAATGGGCTGCTACAGAGCTAATCAATTAATAGTTGATTCCCCTGTCTTTCTGGTACATTGTATACAGACATTAGTGTCTTTTGAAGCCGTTGTTTAATTTCAGACATTGGTATTTATTATAGAGGAACTTAAATCAAGATCAGCTGTCTGAATGCTGGAGTTCTTCAAATTCTCAGGAAAGACTGCAGCACAGGACAGTTTCTATTCCTTAAATTTATTTACACTAACCTCTTGAGTCTAGTTTTTTCTCTTAGGCGTGAAGTGATTTTTATAAACATGAATCCATTAACTCTAAATTACCACTGTACTAAATCAGATTCCATGTCTCTCTGATAGATAGTGGCTTTACTCAGAGGAGAAACACAAATGTGATTTTGTCTCTAGTATATAGATGTACCTTCCTGTTGCCTAATTTAATTATCTTTATCCATACTCAAGTTTACATAAAAAAATATCCATAAAAATAATTTTTACTAAGCTAAATTCTTACAACATGGACACATCTATGTGATACAAATACTAAAACTATTGAGACTGGAATAGATTATAACAGAAGCTTTTGAAATATGCTGTAGGGTATGCAAACACCTTACAGACATGGGAATGGTTCAAGAAAACCTTTTCAGTTGGGTGCCTATATACAATTACATTTATTATTTGGTATACACATGATTCTATGCCTAAATATATATATAAAAGATGCAGTTCAATCCCAGCAGTGGATTTTAGTTGGCTGGATTTGTCTAGTTGCCCCTTGAGCCTATTGTTAGCTTTTATCACCTGTAGCACTGTGTGGCACATTGCACATACTAACTGCACAGTATGAGGGAGCACTACCTTTGCCTTGCTTTGGATCAGTAATCTGCTAATTTACTTCCTGCTCCCTTTTCTTCAGTTTCTTTTGTAGGGATAAGTTACAGGCTCTGCTTGTACTTGTTCCTGAAAAAAAAATAAATACAAAAGAAAGAAGGACAGGCAGAATAAGTGATTAACTCTCCCTCCAAGTGCTACTTAAAAACATGTCTGTTGGTGGCCAAAATTGAAGAAGACATGGCAGAGGGAAAATGCAAACTATGAAAGGGTGGTGTTGTGTCTCCAGATAGGTTTAAATATATTGTTCTGTCAGTGCATGGGCATATGTTCTCTAGATAGAAGGGGCATGTTTGTATATGTGTGTGTGTAAATAGACCTCTAATCTTTATCAGCTCCCAACCAATCTCTGGGATCCTCTGCAGCTCTTCATTAGTGGCCTTATGATGACTCAGAAATGTGGGCAAGAGAGCTGTGCATCAGCAGTCTTTGGGGCAGGGAATCAGAGCAGGGTGCCAGCTGCAGGCATCCTGTTTCCGAACTGTAGACAGTGAGTGGACAGGAGAGCATTAGATGCTGAGAAAATAACCTGGCTCTTCTGGACCCATAGGTTTCAACCTGTTTTCTGTTTAGGATTCACTAAAACTAGAGATGTAGTGTCTTTCAGGTTTGAATTTTCCATTTTTTTCAGCTGAAGGACCACTATTACTGGTCTAAATATGATTAATATGCCCAGGTTCTGTATACGTAGTTGTGAAATGGGAAAGCACAACCCAGAGCTTGATAGAGAAAATCCACATGAGATTGTCTATTCTGCTTTTCCCCTGTCTTCTAGATCATCTGTCATCATCATAGATAGATCACTTCATGAGTGAATACAAAATGCTGGTTTAAAAAAAATCCCCTTTATTTCGCATCTTAGCCTATTGTTTTGAGTAAGTGCTCACAGTAGGTTGGTTCAACAAAGGGAAAATACAAAGGAAAATACAGAGTTGTGTCTAAGTGGCTACTGTAGACAGTAGTCTTTGTGGTACAGACTGGTATTAGAATCAAATGTCCTTCTCTCCTCACCTCCTGCCACTGATTCCTGTCCTCATGCTGCCTCCTACCAGGGAACAGCGCAAGGGTTTGCATCTGTATCATCATCTGGGTTGGAGAGTTGGGCTTAGAGGAAGCATTTTTCTGGGGGGGTAGGGGAGGAGTTTGCTTATTTCAGAAATGTTAATTTTCATTTAGATAGCTCCATGCTTGGGGTCAACCTGCAGATATCCCAGCATGTCTGTCAGGATACTGGATGGTACAACAGTAGCCACGAGCAGCCAGAGCAGAACAGAGGGTTTGGAGTGTTTCTGCAAGAATGCACACGAAACAGCAGCCTGACCTAGTTTATGAAGCAGTTAGCAAAACTGCTGCACTGTATAAATTATGACAGTATAGGAATTAACCAGTTTAATTGAATAGAAATTAGGCTTTATTCTTTTGAAAATAATAAAAAAAAGAAATTCAATTTGTCGCTTTATCTCTATGGGATCAACATTTTGTGTAACAGGATTTGGAGAAATAAACTGACCCTTGTCTTTAGTTTATAGTTTAAAAGATATTTTCTCGTTAGGAGTCTCAGGGTTTTCAACAGTTGAGGACCAGCATCAAGTCGCTTGAATGTAACAGAAGTTTGCTTTGTTTGTATCCAGTTTTAGCCTTGGTACAAATATCCACACTCTATATAAAGTGCTTTTATTTATAACCGGTGGGACACAGCACTAAAGCACATGCTGCACGGTAGCACACCATTCCATGAGATATAAGAGAAGTGAGTTTTGCTTTTATTTGATTCCTAAGGAGCTCTGAGAAAGTAGCAAGGGCTATGGTGTTGATGTCTGCTGCTTCACTGCTAATGTAATAATGTTCTGTTTATAGAGGCATGTTTGTCATAGAAAGACAGCTGTGTTTGTGTTACAGCCACTATATTGATCCTTCTAACTGAACAAAGTTTTATCTTCATTTAAAAAAAAAATTACCTGTTAGCTTCAGTGATTTAGTCTACAAATCATCGAGAGTAGTCTTATGATATTAGTAATGAGAAGAGAGTTGTAGAAACTTCAGTGGTGACTCTAATATGAACTGGATGTACTTTTTCAGGGGATTCCTGTGTAGGTAAACAAATGGTTCTTATTCTTCTCAGATAAAGTCAGGCCTGTAATTCTTAAAGTGCTAACTTCAGTGGCTTATTAAGACAGAAATGCCAGTGATACTTCGTGGAGAGGAGAAGTTTTCTTGGGGCAAGCAGACACCTGGCAATTGTCTACAGTAGACTTCCTGATAGTCATCTTGCAGCAAGGTGGGTAATGAAAGCCATAACTCCCCAGAGCTGGTGGGCACAGCAGACTGCTGGCAGGCAGCTGCACTGTACAGTACTGAGAGCTCTGTAAAAGTTGTGGCTTGAAATGGACAGAAAGCACTTGACCAGAAAACTGAGTTTCTGAAAGGGGGAGTAGTTCCAGGGCTGACAGAAGGAGCCTCCACAAGGAGCGCCAGCTGCAGTGACAAAATTAGGCATTGCCAGGTAACTGGGGGCTGAACAAGGCACAAGGTATTAAATTTTACAAAACATGCAAGCTTAGATAGACCTATATAAATGTTTAAGCCCCAAATACAAAGCCATATAGAAACCTTCAGAAATGAAGAATTATTTACTTCATCTCAAAATGGTGATGTGTTAGACTGCAGCAATACAGAATTTAACATATCCCTTGGCTTATGTAAGTGGAATACCTCCATAAACATATGACACTGAAGACTGTGATGTACTTCAGGTATTCATATAAAACCCACAAATTAGCAAAATAGCCAGCATATAAAACTATGCTAAAGTCATACTTTATATTTCATGTCTTCTAATTTTCCTTTTTATTCCCAGTCCAAAAGACAAAATACTAGCTTTAATTTGAATTATTAAGACTCTTTAATCTTTGTTTTACTTAAACAAGTGAACTTTGGATGGTCTGTCTCCAGAGGGGCAGAGGATGTAACTAAGTTATACAGTAGGCACCAAGAGGAACTTCCTGAAAAACATGTAAGGAATGTGGAGTCCTGTATTTTTTTATTAGATGCTGGGTATAGAGGAGAACAGTGGTGTTATCAAGTGTCAAGATTAATAAGATGTTCTGTCAGGTGGGCACACACCAGTATTCTGTGCCACCTTCTGCAAGAAACAGTGCCAAAAAAGAAATATTTCCTATCTTTAAACAACCTCCGAGTTGAGGCTGATCAAATAAGCTGTGAAAATAGGCAATTACACTTTAATTAAAGTGTGTTTTAAAATGTGAATGCATTCAACATTTTTTTAGAGTTGAGGAAAATGTTTGAGCAGGTGTTATATGGAAAGGAACTTGTTTTGCAGACATAGTTAAACATCATTCTGAGCAAGATCAACTACTGGAAAATAGGAATTCAGTTTTTCAGTAATGACACTAAAATTATGTGACAAACATTACATTTAAAGTTTATTGTCAAATGTTTTCAGCAGACAGCACAAAATTATGAATGTGCTCAGGTACAACTCAATGTTCAAACCTAAAAAATCCAGATCCATAGAAATCTTTTAAAGCTTAAAATTATAGTAGTGCTCAAAGAAAAGAATGATCTCTTTTGACACTCCATACTAAGCAGTCTCAACCCATTTCTTCATGTCATCTGCCTTGCTTTACCTTTCTATGCTGACCCTGAGATTAGCTCAGTTGGTCAGAGCGTGGTGCTAGTAGCACCAAGGTTCTGGGTTTGTTCCTCATGTGGGCTGTTTACATCAGAGCTGGGCTCAATAATCCTTGTGGTCCCTTTCAACTCAGAATATTCTGTGGATCTGTTTGTTTTGCTTTGCAATTGTGATGTATAAAAGCCTCTGGGCTGGTAAAACACTCCTCTCTTTCTCTTAGGAAAGAATTTAAATCTCACACCCCTCTTTAAAAGCTTCAAGCAATCCGAGTGCTATAACCTTTTATGTGTTATTCCTGGTGAATCTGTAAGCTGACTCGGTTACAGTTTTCCAGGTTACTTTTTCTCCTTAGGCCATTTTTATTCAGACTCTGCTTTCCCAATCATTTCCCTAAATACTTCTATTTATTGTCATTCCCACTTCAGTGGTTGGAAGCTACTTCATCAATAATAAGCCACTGGTTTTATTCTCAACTTAGGGTAAAAATTAGGATGAATGAATGACAAATGGAATAAGGAGCCTGGGAACTGGTTGTTTGCCTTGTGTTGGCTGCTTTCTCTCCATCATCCATTAGATAGCCACTAAACTACTTTTCAGGAGAGAGAGAAAAATCTTTTGTTATTTCCTGAAGAAGATGTTTGTCAGACTATTACCTTTCCAGGTTCACAAACTGTGACTGATGAAATACTCTCTAAAACATAATTGTTTTTAACTGCTTCTGGACAAAAGCATGTGCACAACATAATCAATCAGCTTGGAGAAAACACTTCTCAGCAGTCTGTAAACAAAAACGCTTTGACAGTCCAGCTCTCAGAAAGAACTCCAGGACAGTTGCAGAAGGCAAATCGATTTTCACCAAAATTTCAAATAAAAGTCTTAAAGATGATATATTTCATACTGTGTGTTAGATGTACATCTTCTGATAAAAACTCCACAAGAGTAAAAATACTCTTACTTGCACCTTTCATCTGCTATAAAATTAAATACTTAAGGGATGTTCATTATGGGGTTTTCTTACCTCTAAGACATCTACTGTCACTGATTATTTGTAAGCTTTATTGTACATGTCCACAGATGGTTTTGGTTGTTATTTATAGTGTTTTTCAGACCCAGCTCACTTAAAATTCACCACCACCTTCTAAGAGTTATGGAGGAACCTTTGATCCTCATGCCAAAGGATGGAAAACCCAAGTTTTTTCAGATACTTGTTTCAAGATGTTTACTGTCTTTATATTTAGAATTTCAATTTAGTCTTACTTTCTTCAGCCTGTCATTTTCTGTCCCTTAGCATGGTATCATATAGAGGTCCGCACCATGCATCTGTCTAAGCTCTCATCTTGTTTCTAGTTATATGGAGTTTATATTATTTAATTTTGTACATGCTGCTATTATTTTATGTAATATATAATTTTATAAAATATGTTTGGCAGATTATATATAATACTATGTTATATGCTACATATATTTTTATATTTTTTACGTATAACTATGGTAAAGGGCAGCAGAAGAACAAAACATTCAAATCCAGATAATTAGATAGTTTCAAGCTAATTTATTCTTGGGTGTTTGGTGTTGATGATCTTGTTTGGTATTACTTCCTATCTGATCTTCTAGCTAATTGCTAATTATTGACAGTTTGTCAATAGCATAAGAGAATTAAATTTGAAAATGATTGATTTAGTTTAGCTTTTTTCTTCTGTTTGTAAAAATAGGCTCATGGCCTTTCAAGTTCTCTGGAAGCTTCCCCACAGAGTTGGTTCAGAAGTGATTACTAATGGTTTTAACTTTATTAAACCTTATTGAACAAACTGTGGATACTATTGTCACAGTGATTGGACAGGTTTAAAAATTCTTGACCATCACAAGACTGAGGAGTCTGTGATTAAACCAGTGTGTCAACACAGCTTTCTCCATTTAGTTTACTCTGAGAGCATTTGTCTCTGACTTTTTTTTTTCCGTTAGGATGCTGCCAGTAGTGTTGTTCTCCTTTTTCCCTTGCTGTGTTTCCAGCCTGTAGATTTGTACTGCTGGCAGTGTACATGAGTACACATTTATTTTCTTCTCGTGGGAACAGCAGGCTTTATGTCTGGTTTTGTATTAATATATGCAATTCAGGGACTTCAGTGTAGTCTCTTACTAAAGCATGGTCCTGAAGATAGTAGCAAAGTCAGGGGGTTTTTTTGTTCCAGTTTCTTGAGATGTTGTTCAGTCTTCTTCTAAAGGTTAAAACTTTCTAAGGAAAGCCAAACCTCAAGTTTAAATGCATTAAGAGATTACTCTTATAAGGTAATTTTAAAGTATTATAAGCTCTTTTAAGTGAGTAAATGAAGATGAGGATTCTAACCTGTCACTATACAAGTTTGTTTAGCTTCTAGCAGATACTGCAGAATCTCCTAAAAAACATTTTACTTCGGATTCTAATGCTATGGATACTCACAGTTGTTTCCCATGCCCAAACTTTCCCAGCTTCACAACTCATAGTAATGACAGTTCATATCCTCAGAGGGAATTGAGGGTCAAAATCAGATCTTTCTTTCACAGCACAGTTTTTTTCAGCACAGTTCTTTCAGTTCATAAATCTGAGACTCATTGTCTGACACCTGATTAAGGAAAGTCAGCAAAGGCAGAATTCTGCCTTGCAGGAGAATCCATAGTGCCTAAATGATTTCTTGGATGTAAATGCACCCGAGAGAAAGCCAGAGATGTACTGCACCAAAAAAGGTGTCAAATCATTTTACTACAAACACTGACACAAGGGATTACTGTATTTTAAGTTTAGAAAGCTTTACTCAAAAAGAGTTTTGTTCTGTGGCAGATTTAACCATATGGATGTAGCAGGAAATGAGAGGAGTTTAATTTCACTCAGCAAGAAGAAGGTTGACAGGGGGATATGATTGCAGTGAGTTCATGTTTTGCAGGTAACTACTGTCAGGGGAAAGTGGTACTTCGAGTAAAATAGATCTAAATTGGTGATTTTTAAATTTAGGCTGAAAATTAGGTTAATGTTTCGGAGTACTAGAACAGTCAAATTCAAGATTTGTCTTTCCAGTGTAATTAGTGACAGACAATCAAATTTCAGCAAGACAGTAATTTCCTCAAGGCAGTCTGATACTTTAATGGAAAGAGATATCTGTACTTGTAAAGGACTTCATCATCCTTCTGTGGTCTATATTCCTGTTCAATTCTATGCATTAAAGGAGGCCTCTCACATAATCTGCTGGGATTCTCTTTGAAACAATGGAAAAATACAGGTTCTTCATTTATAAAGTAGGTAGGAGAAATGTCTCTCCTTTATCTACAGAGAAGATAAAAATGAGTAATTTATACTAGAATTCTACTGCTTGTAGGGTGGAAGTGAGATGAGTGGAGTACCATCCTGTATAATTCACAAAATTAATCTTACTGTGCTTCTAGTGGAAGATATGGTGGAGACTGTGTGACCTTTGGTGCTCTCTTGCATTTAATTTCTAATTTTGTAGAACTCCTTCCTGTAATATGATACCCAAAATGAAGACAATATTCCAGCCTTGGTCATACTGGCTCTTCAGTACTAAGGAGTAATGAGTATGGTACTTTAGACTGCATTTGCCCAAAGTACATTCATAGTGTTTTGCAACCAACAGTTATAGTCTGGGAAGGATGAGGTTTCAAGTGGCTTTAAAATGTACGTGGCCACTACCTGTGACATGAGCATCTCTTTAAGAAAAAATAAACTGGAAGGACCTTAGTGAATTTAAAATAAATGTAAGAACATCAGAATATAACAGGACTGAACATACCCTTCTGGATCATAAAATTTCTTTCTCTGTGCTTGGAGGCAATCAAGTGCCTTATGTTTTTCTAAACAGACTCCTGGAGTAATGTTTGCTTCTCTATCTAATTAAGCAGAAATAATAAAACAGAAAGTTCAGCTTTCTGTGTTGCAGTTAAACATATTTGTAGCTAGTGCTGCAAGAACCATTTTGAATTACAGACCCTTAAATTTAATTAACTGTAGTTGCAAATGGACAAACCAGGATGTTCAATTCATACATATGAAATGCATTGATGCAGGAAAAAGTGATTACATTGAGATTCTAGAGGTCTGCACCAGACATGTGGTACAGGCCAGCAAACAATAAAAATATATTCTATTTCATTCTATAATAGGTCCTAATTCAGATGATGAGCTACTCTATAAGGAATGCATGTATTTAATACCCCATTTAAGCAATGATTTTCTTCTAAATACAGGCTAGGAAAGAGGAAGTGGTACTAGACAAAGACACTAATTCTAAGTATTCTTCACTAGCAATGATCACCCGTTGCTTTGATAAACCATACTGAATGTATTGCTAGAATAGAAATATAATCTCTTTCCATTATTTGAAAAATGAAAGAGGAAGTGTTTAATGAACAGCAGTTTTTGGTTGTGGACTGTGTCACTTCACCACCAGAGACTGATTATGCTGGTGGACCCAGTCCCAAACGACCCAGGTGAGGCTGAGGTACTCAGTGTTTCCTTTGCCTCAGTTTTAAACAGTAAGATCTGTCCCCATAAGCATTATATTGGGTCAGTTAATCATCCCAGACTGCTGAAACTGGTGCATCTCAGGAAAAAATAATGACCAAAATTCTGTTGAAGGGTTTGTTCCCTTGTTCAAGGATGAAGTACTAACAAAATAATTTTGTACTGGGTTAGTTTTGCAGGGCACATAAAGATGTGCATTTTATATCAATGATGTTATTGACAACTAGTTTAAGATTTGAATCGACACTGAACACATCTTTATTATTTGGAAGAAGTTTTAAAAATACAATTTTTTTGTGAGTTAAATTTATTATCTGTTTATAATCTGTTCAGAGGATGTTCAAGTTGGACATCAGGAAGAATTTCTTCATGGAAAGTGTTGTTAAGCATCAGAAAGGACTGCCCAGGGAGGTGGTGCAGTCACTTGGTACTTGGTACTTTGGTCTAGTTGTCAAGGTAGTGATCAGTCAGAGGTTGGACTTGATGATCTAGGAGGTCTATTCCAACCTCCTAGATTCTGTCCTTCCGTGAAATAACTTCAGTATAAATTATTTAAATTATGTTTAGCAGTAATTGGTTGCTGAACAGAAGAAAGAAGCAGTTCAAGATAGGGAATTTTCAGCATGCTGCTCAATAGGATGGATTCTGCATTTAAGATTATTTTGCTACTGCAGTTAAATAATCAGTTTTCTTAGGACTGAGAAGCCAGTGTGGAGCCAAGAAAGCTGGAAAACCTGGTGCACTTAAAAGATGGTAGAGAGCAACCTTGCCATGATTTCGCCCTCTGACCCCAGTCTGCCAGGTCTCAGGACTGTCTGGTTGGTTAAATTGAAACCCAGGTCAGTCTGCCTTAAATGCCGGTAGTGCCTCACACTGCTAAGGACCTTCTCTGATACAAAATAACAAATACATAAAAAATAGATATGAAAACTTCACACTGCTTTTCAGATTTTCTGCAAATGTGATGTCACAGGAATGCACTGAATCGGGAAAATACAGCAAACTTACAAAATTCAATGCATACACAGGAAAACTAGGATAAATATAAAATAAAGCTCGTATAGCTTTTTTTCAGAGCTACATTTCACAGTTCAGAGGATTCATACTTATCACTAGTAAAAAATTGCTTTCAAAATGAATTTAAACAAAAAACTAAATGTTTTTTTATTGATTTATTGTATTTTGTGAAACAAGAGGAAGTTCTTCCCTACTAACAATTCTGAGAAATTATTTGTAAAAAATATCAAATAATGAAACTAATAATTATATTTAATAGCTACTTTGTCAGTTGTGATATATTCCACATTCCATACCTATTATTATCTTGCAGAAAAATGGTCCTTTTATGTTGAAGAGTTTGGCAATTTGAAATATTACCAGTGCTGCAGAGGACTGTATCACTAAGAACAGAGAAGGCAAGAAGCAGAAAGGAAATTTATACTAAAATTAAATCTAAACAACCTAGAATAAATAATATCTTGTAATATTACTTCTGGTGAAGAAATTTAGAGTCACAAATGACTATTTTTTACTGACATTTAAATTCATATTCATTAGTATTTAATGAACAAAATATTGAATGTAGTGAAGTGTATTTGAGCATATGTATGTAAAGAATAATTAAGCTACTATTCAATAAAGAAAAAAGATGAAGTTTTTTTGAATTTTAAATAGATTAACACAGTGATTCTAGAAGAGAAAATTATTTGCAATTTAATTTCTATTGAAGATTGGGATCTTAATTGGCTTAAATAAGACTGAATTAGTGAATTAAATTTTCTTCTTTTTAAAGAGAATGTAACATATTTTGTAACATTTCTCAGAAAACTAAAGTTTGATATGTTCACTTTGCTTATAATAATCACTAAATAATTATTAATGAGGTATTTAATAATTATGGTTGGAAATGGCTGAGGATTTCAGTAGTAGCAGACTGGACAACATTTCAGAACTATCATGAATCAAGAATTAGCAGGCTTTTTTGGCAAGTCCCTGAGTGAAGGAATAAATAGCATATCAAGATTATGAACTGTAATAATGAAAAGAATGGCGGAGATGGGGAGTAAGAGATGTCATACAATGTATTTGATGTGCTTTTATCTTGTCCAGATTGAGTTAATGCCTGAGCATTCAATTATAGATGTCAGAAAAACATCAGCAGGGTGAAGAGGAGAAACCAGAGCCAAAATGTAAGTTAGATGGTTGCTGAAGTAGAGAGAATAAGAGCAAGTGAAATCAGCCTGACTGCTTTTGTGAAGCACAAGGGCATTTAGAAAGTCTCCATCTTTGTGTGCCCTGCTGTCCTGAGCAGTCCCTCATTTCTCATCCCATAGCTGCCGACTCCTTTCACACTGTGGCTTGTTCTCTGAGCTGTGAGGACAAAATAAGGAAAAAAAGTAGAGTTTTAAATGATGATTGATGACAGCTTTTTCTTGTTGAAATAAAATGTAGCTGGCTACTGATTCTCAGATTGTGTAGTAACAGTGGTTACAAAATGCATCCAAGGCAGGGTTTCTGGTGTCCCTGCTGCATTCAAAATACACAGCAGATGAAGGATTAGAATATTTTTATTAATTATTATTCAAAATGGCTATACCCTTGCATAGAGAAGAACTAATGATTTCTCTGTATGCACACAGCCGGGGCAACGAGAACAGACTGGCCCTGCGGCGGCAGACCATTCTCCGGGAGAAGGGCAGGAGGCAGGCCAGCCGAGGGCCGGCCTACATGTTCAATGACCACTCCACGAGCCTTTCCCTGGAGGAGGAGCGCTTCCTGGATGCCGCCGAGTACGGAAACATTCCCGTGGTTCGCAAAATGCTGGAGGAGTGTCCCTCACTCAATGTGAACTGTGTGGACTACATGGGACAGAACGCCTTGCAGCTGGCGGTGGCCAACGAGCACCTGGAGATCACGGAGCTGCTGCTGAAGAAGGAGAACCTGGCCCGGGTGGGGGACGCCCTGCTGTTGGCCATTAGCAAAGGCTATGTTCGGATAGTGGAAGCCATCCTGAGCCACCCCGCATTTGCGGAAGGCAAGCGGCTGGCTCTGAGTCCCAGCCAGTCGGAGCTCCAGCACGACGACTTCTATGCGTACGACGAGGATGGCACGCGGTTCTCCCACGACGTGACGCCCATCATCCTGGCCGCCCACTGCCACGAGTACGAGATCGTGCACACCCTGCTGCGCAAAGGAGCCCGCATCGACAGGCCGCACGACTACTTCTGCAAGTGCAGTGAGTGCAATCAGAAACAAAAGCATGACTCCTTCAGCCATTCTAGATCCAGGATCAATGCCTACAAAGGTCTGGCCAGCCCTGCTTACCTGTCTTTGTCCAGCGAAGACCCTGTCATGACTGCCTTAGAGCTCAGCAATGAGCTGGCCGTGCTTGCCAACATTGAGAAGGAGTTCAAGGTGAGTAGAGGGACACTGATTCTGTCAGACACAGAACTGCAAACTTTAACCTTCATAAATCAGCAAGATAATGTGGAAAAAGATACAGTTTTTTACTGAATGGAAGATTTAAATCTTTGTGAATGTCTTACTGCCATGTGCTGATTGTAATTCATGCTGCTTGTGTAGAATGTGCCAGTGAACTAATTTTCTACTTCCTATCAGGCAGGAGAGTGAAGGAGGCCCTTCAAACCCATGGCTGAAGCTGGTTTAGGGCAGGGGAAAGAGGAGACTAAAGTGATGCATTTTAGTCACTCATGACAGACAAGTTGCATGATTGTATTAAACGCTGTGCATTCTCTTTAGTTTCTTGTATTTGGACTTGAAGCCTTCATACTGCTTACAGTATTTTGCATTCATTCACAAGAAGGATTCTAAATAAATGTCCTCCTTTTTTAATGTGCTATTCTGGTAATGCTTTTCACTTCCTCCTCTTTCTTATGTATTTGTATTTAGTTATATGTGAACTCTCTAGAGTTAAAAGGCCTCTTCAGTGTTACACAGGAATTTTAATATTTCATAAATGCATGTTATTGAAAAAAATATTAATAGTTGAAACCCAGGCTCCATAGATTCTTGAAGCCTGAGTTAAGGCAGTAAGAATGTAAGGTCTTATCTGTCAGTAAATGCAAAGTCAGGCCTTGTACAAACATTGCCAGTGTTATTTATGAGCTGGGTTAGCTACAATCACTTAGCCTGGGTTTGCCTCATGGGACCCTGTCAAAAGCAGATGCTCCTGTGACAGAGCAATTTATATAGACTGCACCAGCAGTAGACCAATATCCTTCCAAGGCTGTAACAGAATAATTTCCACATTTTGTTAACAAGTGTTTGAAGTTATCATGATCAATGTTTAACAATAATCTTAGCAGTAGTACAGTTCACAAGACTGTGAACCTGTCTCTACTCAGCCAACCTAAGCTGAGGTGCTGCAGTTCTGAATGAATTCCCCTGGACTTGTGCTCATAGGTATATCTTTGTGGCAGTCTGTTATAAGAAGCTGGAATATTTCTTGGAGACGGAAAATAGGGAGGAGGAATGTACAAGGTGGTCTTAAAAACAGCAGCTGAACTGCTGAAATTGGAGAAAAAGTAGAAAAAACAAAATGCAGGGGGGACCATTTCAGATTATTGCAGAGGATGGATATCTGCCCCATGAAGTCACTGGCAGAAACCTTTAGGACCTCAGTGGACCGAGATTTCATACACTGATTTCATGTACAGTTCAGAGAAGAGTATTGAAACCACATCCTTCTTTCTCTTTAGCAGCTGCTGATGGGAACAAAAGGACTTGATTAACTTAAAGCAGAGTAAATTTAGAACAGAGCTGAAAACCATTTTTCATAAACCATAAGTGCAGGCTGTTAAGTTCACTGCTATGTTGGGATAAATAGCATGTCTGATTTGTAGCGACTGTATACCCTTTACCACAGTTGGAGTGACACAAGCTGAGAGTATTATAAGGATAAATAAACTCATCATCTAGAACAGCCAGCAAGAGGTGCCCTTCAAATGTATGCTACAGTACACTATCAGAGAAATGGATGGGAGCACAGTACCTGTCCCTGGCACCACCAGGCAGGGAATGGAGCACATGGATGAGAACCCAGGTAGCCTGGGTCCCAAAACAAGCTTCTGCAGCCAGCTTAGAAGTGCCATGAGGAGGTCCTTCTTTGGTGACTTCTGTTTTTCCAGTTCCTCTTTTCTCTCAGTTGCTCTCTTGAAAATGAGAGCCTCACTTCTAGTGTAGTGTTGTACAAAGAATTCTAACAGATTTTGGAACTGTCCCTCAGCAGAAACAGATTAGATGAGAGACAAAGCAGCTCCATACTGCTGGGCATTAATCGTCTATGCTCTGATGGGAATATACTTACTCTTTGGATAGAGTGGAGTGGAATAGGAATGGTGAGGAGCACGAGCACAAGGCAATGCAGAAATTTAACTCTCCAATAATTTAAGGTTTCACCAGGAGCGAGCAGCTGGCAACATAAGGTCTTTTGGGAACGTTTTTATAGATACTAAAACCATGTGGTGGTTCTGGATAAATATTAAAGACTGTGGAGTACATTTATAACTGAATTGATGAGAGTTGACATTTACACTATTGATAAGCAGTGACATTTACAATATCTAGACAGGCCAGGGACTTGACTGCAAAATACCTGCCTTAGGTTCAGTGGAGGCAGTAAAAGTGTGTAAAAGTTACGAGAAATGGAGGCTGTCAGCTTTACTGAGTCTGGGCTTGTTTGCACCCCTGCAAGCTCTTATCCCTGCTTGCAGCAATCAATCTAAAAAATTGTTATCTTTGCTTTATTTCAGGAGTTTGCTACAATTATTTGGAGAGTCTGGTAACTGCATAAAAGTGTGGGTTTGGTAAAAATGCTTTACCTCTTAATTTAATCAAAACAAGTATATTTTTAGTGCATAGGTTAGCTGGACATGGCAAATCTTTAGCTCCACCTAGGGTTAGCCTGAGCCATTTAAAGTATTTCAAACCTTACCTAAATTAAAACTGAGCTTTCTGGTCATAAACCCTTTTAGGTCACTTATTTTGTAGTGCTGATAGGGTACTGTGGCATGGGAACTTTCACGTAGTTGCCTGTAGCAGCCAGTGACACAGGTAATTTCCAGATCTTCCTCAGATGCAGAAGGAAGGATCAGTGCTAAACTGTGATGCTGGTTGTTTTATGACTGTCCTATAAATTGGTTCTCCTAATATTAGAATGCTGGCCATGAAACTGTGGTTCATACAAAATAGGAAATGCCACAGTCAGGGGAAACCGTTATTCTCTGGAATAAACCCCTTTCTTTCTACAAACCTATGCAGTAGTGTCATCTAGCATTACATGCCTTTTGCATTTTAATACAGGTATAATAATTGTTGCAGTATTTAAGAGTGCTTTGGAGAAACATACTTTATTAGGAGTAAAATCACAAAAAAGTAGATTACTTCTGAAGGAAGAATAACTGGACAGACATGTAAAGCACAGCATAGAAATATTTCTGTACCAAACAAATAGCTAATTCAGGCTTCCTGAGTAATTCTGAGATCTTCAGGATTTTCTGAAGACCATTTAATTTAGTTTTGTGTCATAGAATTATAGAATGGTTTAGGTTTTAAGTGGCCTTAAAGATCATCTAGTTCCAGCCCCACTGCCAGGGCAGGGAACCTTCCATTAGACCAAGTCACTCAGAGCCCCATCTAACCTGGCTTTGAACATCTTCAAGGATGGAAAGTCCTCCAAGGACAACCTATTCCAGTGCCTTACCTCTCTTATAGTAAAGATTTTTTTCCTGACATGTAGTCTAAACCTGTGCGCATTCAGCTTAAGAATATTGGCTCTGGTCCTGTCCCTCCAGGCCTTTATCTGAAGTCCCTCTCCAGCACTCTTGGGGCTCCTTTAGGTACTGGAAGATTCTATGAGGTCTCGTTGGAGCCTTCTCTTCTTCAGGCTGAGCAGCCCCAGCTTTCTAAGCCTGTCTGCATGGGAGAGGTGCTCCAGCCCTCTGACTGTCTTTGTTGGCCTCCTCTGGACTTGCTCCAAGAAGTCAATCTCTTTCTTATATTGGGGAGCCCAGTGCTGGATGCAGCACTGCAGGTGGGGTCTCTGCAGAGCAAAGGGGCAGAATCCCCTCCCTGGCCCTGCTGCCCACACTGCTTTGGATGCAGCCCAGGATACAGTTGACTCTTTAGGCTGCAGTCTCACACTGCTGGCTCATGTTGAGTTTTTCATCCACAACACTCCCTGTCCTACATCCCATGGTTTTTCTTGATCCATTCTCTGCGCAGCCTGTACTTGCACTTTGGGATTGCCTCAGCACGTGTGCAGGACATGGCTTAGTGTGCAGCTTTACAAAGTTTGATATTATATAGAATATTTTTATTTTTGGAGATGGTGTTCATGTTTTCTGTCATCTCAATGGTTTGCCCATCTAAGAGGTAATATCTTTACTATGTACCTAAAGATGTAGATGATCTATGACAAATGTTGTCCTGCAGAGATGTAGCCTGAAGTGTTGAGAGGGACAGCTATGGCACAGTGCTGCTCAAAATGGATAAGATTAGCATTTATTATAAAGTCCACTGCAACTATAATGGCAACTGACTGGTTTATTGTTTAAAGGGATGAAATGGAAAATGTGTTTTTAAGTTAAATATAGATATATTACAGTTTGCTGTAAAGTAATCCCCCTAATAAGATAGTACAAATTTAAATTCGCCTTTCTCATGAGAAGCAAAATTCAGTTTATCATTTCAAAGTCTAATTTTCTGTTGTTTTTTTTTCTTCATTTATACAACCCTCCTTACAGAAATGGGACCCCAGTCTTCACTACAGCTATTGAGTGAAGCACTGAAGGCATACGAGCCACCTTTGAAAGGGAAATAATGTATTTAGCTACCTACTGTGACACTTAAATCCAACATTACATCCCACTTTGAAATCCTAAGTTCTAGTATAGCAGTATCCATATTTCTGATCTTCCCGCAGTTCACCAAACAGAGGCAGGATATGGTCTCGAGCACTGCTCCATCTCATCCATGGGGTTCAGTGCCATCCTGCATCCTGAGAGCATTCTCATCCCAGGCACAGTCTGGGGGACAGCAGGAACCTGGAACTGGTCACAGGGGACTGTGAAAAAAGACTCTTTCTTCTGGAAGATGCAGCTGTAGTGATGCTCTCCTGTTCTCCTGGCTGTGGTCTCCTGCTGCATGCTCAGAGGTAAAGCAGGGCATGGTTAGCTGAGGTTTTCAGAGTGAGGAGAGCCTGCTTGCTCTCTTACTTGGCACCTCAGGACAGTCTGCAGCTGCCACAAACACCAAAGGCAGGTGACTCCTCTCAGCAGTGCTACTCTCTCACTCTCACTCTCACCCCTTTGCCACCAGCATTGTTCCCCTAGCTCCTCATCTCCCACAGTGCTCACCCCAAATCATCACCTTCCTTCTGCAGGGTGGGAGCAGCTAGTGCTGCTCCCTCATCCTTGGTGTTGTGAAACTTAGCACAATTTGTTTTTTTGCTAAACTGCTAAGGAGCCCTGAACTAATGTTGTCACATGCAGAGAGTAAAGCACGCATGCTTTACTGCAGATTTCAGTGCTGATTCTTTTTAGAGCCTCCAAATGTAATTTAATTTCTAGCTACCATCTGAAGTTTCTCAGGAATGGGTTTTTTTTTAAATCACTAAGTTTACAACATGCAGTTAAGGAGAACTCATTATCCATGCCTTTGTCCATTTTTGAAAATAAGTCAAACAAATTGCCCCACTGGCTCACATAAATTGTTGGAGACCTGAGACCCAGGGAGGGGGAACTTTATTTGTGTGTGTGACAGAGAGACACTGAGGAGTGTATTGATTATTTCTGCTGTCATGTAATTTTTGTTCTGCCTTCAGCTGACTTTGCCTGTGCCACTGCTGAGGTGGAGGCAGTGATGGGCAATGCTCAATTTTCCAAAGCTTGTTTGCCATAACCTGACTGCTGAGAACTTTCCACCTCGGCCACCACCACTGCTCACAGCTGTGGCAGGGGGAGGGGGAACTGTGTTATTGCATTTGCAAATGAGAAAATAAACTGACAGATTTTATGGATGAATTTACAGGGTGCTAATACGAACCATGGTACTGTGTACAAACCTAAATTCAGAAGGGATAATTCCCCTGTAGAGTAATGATCTCCTCACATACTATTTTGAAACTCCATGTCAGGTGCCAGTTTCTTCAGCTGGAAAATACTGATGAAGAGTGTGTGTGAGTGTGGATGTATGTACATATCTTCTATCAGAAAAAATACACATATATTACAATGCTTCATAAGCTCTTACGAAGGCCAGATGGTATTGTTATGTTTATTGAAATATAGTATTCATTGAAAGTTATTTGTTTTTTTATATTGGTATTCAAGGATCAGCTATCGGTTTGGAAGAGTTGGTACTTAATCATATCAGGATCGGCAGTTGCCTCTGTTTCACCTTTGTCTGTGAATTTAAAATGCCTAATTTACCTTTCATTTGGAAGAGAAAATTCATGTGTTAAAAATACTGAATACCGAATCTCAGCTTTTGCACAAAAATGAAAGCCAAACAGAAGGTGAAATATTACTCTCAAAAAATGTCTTTCTGTAGTGCCAGAAGTCAGGATTTTGGTTAACCTCTCCTGTTATTCATCTGAATGGAGGGAAAACAAGTAATGCAGAATGACAGGAAATGATTAGTTTTAGTATTTAACTTCTGTTGTCTTTGTAGATAAATGGCATTGAAGTGCCTTTTGCCTTTATGACAGATCTGAGTTACCTTGTTTATGTTATATTATTAAAAAAAATAAATCACTAGCAGTTTTATGTTGATTTAAAATAGTGTCTGTAAATATTTTTCTGTTTGCATCCATCTAAGCAAAGTGAAGTGTAAAACTTGGATGCAATCCTTTAATATATCCAAGTAATAAACTGTTATTGTAGTGTTGTGGGTAATAAAGCACAAAGATGCATGAAGTACACCCTCAGCAAATAAATTAGGGTATCCTGTATGCTCATTCTCTTCCAGGATGAAGTAATGGATGCATTAGATTGCAGTTAGTATGAAGGAAGTATTTAAAGAGAAGGGGCTAACTAGAGACTAAGAGTGGAAGAAGGGGAAATACTCTGAAAACCAGACTGGACGAAGGGGAAATGTGTCAGTACAATAAAAGCATTTGTAGAAAATAACTTTGAGCATGCCATGGAGCCTACATGAGACTACACATTCCTGTGTGGTGTGGGGTGATTGGAGGTTTCTTCCATTCTTTTGTTTAGGAAAAATTCTACAGTAATTTCACCTTTTAAAGACATTAAAATGAGCAGAAATCACAAAAATAGCAGAAGTTGTTGATGCATGCGTGAGTAAATTTCTGTGAGATTTTTTTATAGCTTTAGATGCACATCTATACCTAATTCCCTGTCTGCCCAGCTCTATCCCACTTTTATGACCCAAACACAGCTGCATGTATGGCGTGGTAAATGAACTGCAGATTGCAATGATCAAAATACCATTTTCTGTTTTGACTTATATCTTTTGGAAAATAGTGCCCAAGGAGAACACTTGTTAGTTAAAGCAGTAAAAAACTGAAGCTGCAGTTGCAGGGCAACATTTTGGCTCACACTCTTGAAGTCTCTTGTGTGATCCTTGAGCTAGAGCAGAGCTGCAGTCAGAGTTGTGGTATCACCACAATCTGTACCACTGCTGGCAGTGTTGCTGGAGAACAGCAATCAAACCTTGTGTTTGCAAGCTGGAATAGGTGTTGGAAAAGGGGAAAGCCCGAGTTTACAAGAATAATTCTAGGCCTTAGAAAATTCAGTATATTTATGCAAATCTGAAGGAGGTTAAGAATTTCTGTACATGTGTTCTGTGTAGGATGCTCGTCTTGTCCAACTGAAATCTCTACAGTGCAGTTTTCCATGTCTTTTCTGGGCTTCTGCAACAGTGAATAGAAAAAATTCCCCTGTGTTACACATCTCAACTTGAACTGATCATTAAAATGTGTCATACAATGTTTTTGAAAGTGTTTGGGGTTTTTTTTGCCTACTTTAATTTCCTCTAAAGCATGTCTAGAGCAGTGACTCAGGTGTGAAAATTGATAATATAGTTGTGCAAGACAGCCAAGGTGAGATGAACCCCACTCCTTGAACATTTGGGGAAAAAAGCTTAAAAAAAGGTGCAAAGAAGCTATTCATGTTCACAGAGGTGTAGGTGGAATGTAGAATTGCTTCTCTCATGTTGGATCTAAACACCAAGATTTTTTCTTTCTGCTTCTGTTTTCTAGAATGATTACAAGAAACTGTCTATGCAGTGCAAAGATTTTGTAGTCGGACTGCTTGATTTGTGCAGAAATACAGAAGAAGTGGAAGCTATTTTGAATGGTGATGTAGAGATGAGCCATAGCAATGGAGAGCATGGTCGTCCCAGCCTCAGCCGCTTAAAACTCGCCATCAAGTATGAAGTTAAAAAAGTAAGCAATTAAGTTGATCAAACAGGCGTGTCATGATGGTGGTATAAAATCGTGCTGTTGTTAAATTTTATGTTTTGGTAGCCTGCAACACTGAAATGAGTATTTGGCCCCTTTGGGCACAGTGGTTTTACAAGCAAAAGAATTCTCACTTGCAGTATAAACCCGAAGCAGATACTTGAGGTTAATACTGGTCACAGTGAGCAACAGAGCAAATGACTCTAAAACAATGTGTAGGTATGTGCAAAAAGTTTTTAATATTTTTTTTTTATTTTAAATCTGCTTTTGAAAGAAAAAAGATGGAAAAATTTTGCACTACTTCTAAAGCCTGGAAAAATGTAAGATTTAGTAAAAGCTAGAGAACAGCACATCAGTCCCAGTGCACTACATCATAAATGTTGATACAGGTTTTTGTCACACTATTGTGTCTTGCTCAGAAGTTTAAGAAAACCTGGAGAAATTGCATGTCTCACAGAAACTGCGTTTGTGTCTGTGCAGAGGGATCAGAGATACACCCTAGGAATATCAGTACTGTGGTTCTTAGTTTAGGAGAAGGCAGGCTGTAGGCAGCGCCAACTACAGGAATTATTGGCCCTTCTTTAGCTTGCTTTCATTTCTACTGTGAGTTTAATACTCTGCTCTCCATCCGAATAGTGCTCAGTGAAACCTGCTGAGTTTGTAGCTTCAAAAACATTGGAATTTCTCAGGAAACTTGTCTTGGATAATATAGATTGCAAAATTCTAGATGGCTTGTGTCAGTGAGGGAGAAATTGTTTGTGTAGTGAAGTTTGTAAGATCAAAGATCAAGAAGAAGCAGATAAAAGGTATACTTCAAAATCACGTTACCCTAAATTTTTACAAAAATTGAGTTCACATATGTGGGAGACGCACAAAAAAATTATATGTGAGGTGTATTTATGTGTTCATGAAGGGAAAAAACAAAACCATTTTGGCTGAACCATGAACAAAAACCTGCAAAACACTTGCCAAGCTACAGTCACTGAAGAGAGCTGAAACAGCTGTTGAAGAGAACAGATTACATTGAGCTTGGGTGCTTCATACTGTTTGAGTCTTAATGCTTCTGCAAATGTGAACTATTTTGCAACACTTTCTCTTGTCTCAATAAAGACATTTCTTGTACCTTCAGCCAGTCATCTTTTAAGTATAGAGAAAGGATCTAGAAAAAAATACTACATTCAATTAAATTTTTATTTTATTTATAGATTTGGTTTAAAAAATTTACAGTGCACAAGAATCTACAATTTTTAGTATCTACCTTTGTAAGATGCGTTTTGTACTGTTCAGAGGACACAAAGAGTCTTGTAGGACAGACTTCTCAGTTTTGCAGTTTGTCCAAATGGTTCCAGAACCAAGTTATAAATAATCCTCATCTGATTTCCTGCAAATGTGACAGCTGTTTTCTCATGCCAGCTGAAAAAAATGGTATTTTCTGTATTAACATGTGAAAATAGGACATATTCTTTCTTTTCTAAGTGAAGATTGTGTAACGTTTTTTGCAGAACAAGACTTAACGTGTTGGAATTTCTGAAGCAGTAAAATTGAAATTATAAGTGTCAGAAACATATAGTGTTTGCCCAGATAAATTCGCCTTAGATGAAATTAATAGTTTGTGATGGAACATAGTGTTAATAAGTAAGTGGTTTAAGTTAAATTATTTATTGCTGATGGCAACAGGCCTGTTTGCTGGGAGATTTTGCTTGTCAAAATAGTTTTTTCTTATGCCCCTATTTATGCTCTTTTGAATATAAGCTGCGTTTTCACTATTCCAGCATTCTTAATGCACTTCCTATATATTTTTTAACAGAAGTTATTCTGACAGCAGTATTGTTTTTGTGCTCCTTTTTTTTTATTACTATTATTGTTATTATTATTAGTTTGTAGCACACCCGAACTGCCAGCAGCAGCTCCTCTCGATTTGGTATGAGAATTTGTCGGGTTTGCGGCAGCAGACGATGGCAGTGAAGTTTCTGGTTGTCCTCGCGGTTGCAGTCGGACTGCCCTTCCTCTCCATGGCCTATTGGATTGCTCCTTGCAGTAAGGTCAGCCTGGGAAACCTTGTCAGGGCCTCCTGATAACTCCTCTGCACATAAATTCCTTTATGACAAAGACACACTTAAGTAATACTTCAGAAATATGTTGTTTGAAAGCCAAGTTTGAATGGAATGGCTGCAAGGTTGCATGTTCAGACAATTGTAATTAAGACAGGTAAATGTGTTGTGTTAATTGTAATATGAAGTAAACTAAGTTACAGTGGTCGACCAAGTGTTGCCTTGAGGAAATCCTTCTTTATGAACAATGAGTCAAACAGTTTTTCATTTATTTGTTGCTTAGCAGGCAGATGCAGGGGATACTCACCCTTGATTCCAGATTTAAACTAAGTTCAAGCTATGGGTTGATTCCAATCATCTCAAAGGCAATTTTCTTTTTCATGATTAAAAGTAAATAGATAAAAGTCAAGACTGTGCTAATATTCATCGTATTTCATGAGGCCTTCAAAGCAGTTACACAACCTGCCCTGCATTCACTTGCAATGCACTATCTGGGATTGGATGCTACCAATATATTTAGTTTGGTTTATATATAGTATGATAAACCTTTCCAATAAAGATGGATTGCTATTTCTGACCTCATTGAACTTTGTGTTGAACCCCTGTTTCAGTTGGCCAGTATCCCTTTTGAGCAGGCACTAATGGAAAATTTCCCTTGAAAGTATGTTAGAGGGATAAATGGGTTCTTATAAGGATTGTTCAACATGTTGCAGTATGAGATCCACAATTATAGCAGGTTGAACTCTGTAGCCTTTTAAGTTTTGCCATATTTTTTCATGTCTTTCAATCTAGACAAAGAAAATCAATTACATTATTTTCACTTTTTGGTATTGTGACTAGGGGTTTTAATGGATAGTTTTCTCTTAAATGCCTTGACATACAACACATTTCAGTAATTGATCTGCTCTAGCAGTGACTTACCTACTTGTTATTTTCCTTTTTCAGTGGTTCATTTGTCATATAGAAATGCAGTCAGTCTAAAATTAAAAAGTACTTTTCTGCAGCTGCCAACTGAGTGGACAAGTTAAGACTTTAAATATTAATACAGGCACTCTCAAAAACAAACAGTTGCTAAAAGTTCAATCTCGTGTGAGTTTGTATGGAACTTTTAGGTTTTTAAAGTGTTTCACTAAACCGTTTTTAAGCTGTTCATAGTCATTACAAAGCAGAATTTTTCCAATGTACAAGTCAGGAGGAAATTTAGACTCTACAGAACTACAAATATAACCTTTTGAGGTGTCACGACTTTTTTTAAAAAAGAAAATAAGTTGGGAAAACTGCAGAATAACTGTGCTAAATTGAGTATCACATCAGTCAGGAAAAGGAATTCTTTTCTTCATTGATCACTCATAGTGATAATGCTTTTTGTAAGTGTGTCAAAATCTTATTTTCTGTCTTGCCTCACAATGCAGCTGGCTAGTATTAAGAAATTCAACAACTGTAATAAGTTTTTCTCTTGATTATCTATAATAGACATGGATGCTACAAAATAATTACAGTGTTATTTCAAATGACTAAGTTAAAAATATATTTTATATTTTTTCATTTCTGTTTCACTGTTAATCTATCGCTGATATCCTAACAGTGAAACTGATAGATTATTCCTCTGAAAATAGCAAATCAGTAGAAAATTCTAAAGATGACTGTGAATAGGACATCATACAAACATTTTCATATATATAAATATATATACATAAATATATTTATTTCATATATACACATACAAACATTTTCAAATATTTGTTTCTTTGTATTATTGAAATATATGATTATCCGTGTGACTGCTCTTTTTATATACGTTTTATTTGGAATCAGTAAGTGCAATATTCTTGTGTTTCTTAATCTCTGTTGCAGTTGGGGAAGATAATGCGTGGACCATTTATGAAGTTTGTAGCCCATGCAGCCTCTTTCACCATTTTTCTTGGTCTGCTTGTCATGAATGCAGCTGACAGGTTCGATGGCACCAAACTCCGACCTAATGAAACAACAGACAATGTAAAACAGCTTTTTAGGATGAAAACATCCTGTTTCTCATGGATGGAGATGCTTATTATTTCTTGGGTAATAGGTAAGATTTTTTGCTTAAATTTGTCTTGCTGTGATTATGAGTGAAGCTGAACCCAACTGAATCCTTTTATTTTAATGTTTTGTGTGAAAATTGCAACAAAAGGAGTTTATTCAGCTGTCTGCATTCCCATATGAGCCTTGTGTTTTTTATTGGATGGCAGCAGGATTCCTGTGTCTAGTTGATCACAAACATACAGACTAAGTGTTTAGGTGAAATATATATTATCTGAATGTGACTTAATTTAGTTTTATGAATATCAAAGCAAAGTGTCTACCAGTTTTTGGGGTGGTTTGGTCACAGTGTGAGCTTCCAAGGAGAATGATTTTTATATGATGAGACAAGATTTTTTTGTGTCCAATTGTCTCTTATCCTCTTATTATGCAAGCATGCCTGCAGAACTAATAGTGTTTAGCTGAATATATTGGTGACAAAAGAGAAGAATATAGATCCCTGAAGATTCAGAGGTAGTTTTTTTCCATCCCAACTCAGGAAGGAAATGGCTGCTATTGAGTAGTACTTTGAGCTGACCCATTCAACTTGGTGATGTAGAACTCTTAAGCATCAGAACTTGAGCACAGCCCTTCTGAAATATTTTAGCTGTCTGATTCTTAGTTACAAGTCTACTACCTTTTAGTCCAGTAGGGTTTAGATGCCCAAGTATTTTAAGGAATGTGGTTCTGGTTGTTAGTTAAGTCAGTAACATTTGAGAGTTTTAAATTCAAGCTATCCATTCAAGAGCTTATGCATTTGAATTATTTTGCTTCTATGATCTCACTGTGATTGAAATTTGTATACCAGCTGATTCTTATAGCTTTAAAAGACATTGGTCTTTTTATTTAATTGTAAAGCTGTTTATAAATTATTATAATTGTGTGTTATAGGAATAATGTAGCATTTAGATTTCCAAAGTATATAAATATCAATATTTTCATCTGGTAATAAAGAAGTAAATAATAATTTCTCAATTTGAAATTCTAGTTTGCTAATTTAATCCATTTTTATATCAGTCATGTATAAGACAGTTTATGAAAAATTGATTCATGCATACAGATGTGACATTGAATTTAGCTACTGTAATTGACATTATTCTTGTCCTTATCTGAAAATGATGATAAGTACTTTCAATTTGATAAGTGTAAAAATTAGTGACATTATTCCATTCAGTTATTAATTCTCTTTAGAATCCTAGAATTATACTTTTTATCCTGAAAAGAAAAAAGAATTTTCACAATAAAAAAAGCTGTTATAAGCTGATACTGTACTTTTGTTTTATTACTAAGGGACAATAGTTAAGAATCAAACAGACACCTCTGTCCTATTGAAGAAGCAGTAGGTCTGAGTCTTACTTTCATGGTCCTTTGTCACATATATAAGAAGGATTGTACCCAGGGTAATGGCAAATAAGAAATTTTGATTTACGCTTTAGATCTACCACCACTGTACGTTCATGCCAGAGCATTTCTGCTCTTCTGATCTCTTCCTGTGTCTGTAACAGATGGTAATATTCACATCCCATTCCTCTCTTGGAAAGCTTCTGTAGTTTTACAGGAAAAAGCAGTCTGAAAGATTGTTATTATTACTCAGATGAAAGAAGTCTCGGAATGTATATGAATTTGCAGGCCCAAGGATTTAATTTTGTGTTTGAACTCCAACTGATCAAAATAGTTTTGAATTTCACTGCAACCAAGACCATATCCTGTATATAATAGAAATATAAAACAAGCATGAAGAATGAAGAACACACTGTTTTCTCTGTTCTGTCTTATACAGGCATGATATGGTCTGAATGTAAAGAAATTTGGTCTCAAGGTCCAAAGGAATACCTGTTTGAGTTATGGAATATGCTTGATTTTGGTATGTTAGCAATTTTTGCAGCATCATTTATAGCAAGGTTTATGGCATTTTGGCATGCATCCAGAGCCCAGAACATCGTTGATGCAAATATGAAAGATCTGACAAGTCCAACACTGGAGCCCAACATAAAATACTACACCTTGGGTGAGTTGATTGCACACTTCTTGGGCCAAAACCAACTTATTTTCTTTTAATAAATCTCCAATACCATAGTTTCACAATGTAGTACTGAAGAAATTCCCACTCCTCTCTCTTATCCCTTTGGCAAGTTGGGCATGAGGCAGCAGTGCCCTGGCAGCCAGGAGGGCCAACCCTGTCCTGGGGGACATCAGGCACAGCATCACCACCTGGGCAAGGGAGGGGATTGTCCCCTCTGCTCTGAGCTGGGGCGGCCTCACCTCCAGTGCTGGGGGCAGTTCTGGGTGCCACAATGTAAGAAAGACATTGAACTATTGGAGAGTGTCCAAAGGAGGGCAACAAAGGTGGTGAAGGGCCTTGAGGGGAAACCATATGAGGAGTGGCTGAGGTCACTTGATGTGTTCAGCCTGGAGAGGAAGAGACTGAGGGGAAACCTCATTGCCGTTACAGCATCCTGGTGGGGGGAAGAGGGGAAGTGAAGGGGCAGGCATTGATCTCTTCTCTCTGGTAACAGTGACAGGACTTGAGGGAATGCCCTGAAGTTATGTCAGGGGAGGTTTAAGCTGGATATCAGGAAAAGGTTCTTCACCCAGAGAGTGGTTGGGCACTGTAACAGGCTCCCTAGGTCACAGCACCAGCCTGTCTGAGATCAAGAAGCATTTGGACAATGCTGTCAGGCACCTGGTGTGACTCCTGGGGATGGTGCTGTGCAGGGCCAGGAGCTGGACTTGATGATCCTCATAGGTCCCTTCTGACTCAACATATTCCATGAATCTATGATTCTAATATTGGATCATAGTTCCCCTGGCTGTGTTTGTACACATCTTTCCATAGACTGTTCTAGACAGCACTGAAATGATGTATATTATCAAAATAAACTCACAGTGACTCACCTCTTTTCTAGATCATTTCAATCTGTTCAGTTACACAATACTGTTCTGCAAACCAGTCCGTGGTGGTGCAACCATGAATGGAATGTACTGTAATGCAGGGACAGAACTGAGCAGTGAGATGCAGGAAGTTCTTAAACATGCTTTGTCAGCAAAGCCAGTATATCTTTTATATATTATTTGCTCTGAGACTCTAGTATATTTCTTTAATATTTCTCAATCCACTCTCTTTACCAGTAAGAGATAAAAATGTTACTAAACTTGTTTGGCATATTTGGGAAGTTCTAGAAGATATATTGCCCAAATGAGAAAAAATGAAGCACTGTTGACTTGTGTTCACTCTCAACACCACCACATCTCTCTTACCATTATTAGATATTTTTCTCTATATATGAAATTACATCAGTTTCTGTCTCTTTTCTGTTCTTCAGATACTATTTCTGGGAAGGTTACATTTTTGCATTATCCAGACTGCAGAAAAGCAGAGCAATTAAAATGTATATATTCTGAAACACATTAAATTGTAGTCTTATAAATTCTGCTGGAAAGTTATCAATTTCACCTAAGTCCTAAAAGCAACTAGTAAAGGCATTTTTTCACGTATGCATGTACACTGAAGTCTGCTTGGAGACCATCTGTGTATGGATAATATTAAAAGTGAATATTTAATGCCAGGTTTTCTCCTAGGGTAGCAAACATTACTTGACGGACAGCAGGTTGAACATGAACCAGCAATGAGCCTGTGCAGCAGAGAAGGCCAGTGGCAACCTGGGCAATATTAGGCAGAGCACTGGCAGCAGGTGGTGCAGAAAGACCTCCCGTGGATAAGCACATTATACTGACAGGAATTCTCACCATTTGTTTCCAGCCAGAATAAACTGGGATCCATCTGATCCTCAGATCATTTCTGAGGGGCTGTATGCAATTGCAGTGGTGTTGAGTTTCTCACGGATAGCCTACATCCTACCAGCCAATGAAAGCTTTGGACCTCTGCAGATATCGCTCGGGAGAACCGTGAAGGACATCTTCAAGTTTATGGTGATATTCATCATGGTGTTTGTGGCTTTCATGATAGGCATGTTTAATCTCTATTCCTACTATCTGGGGGCAAAGCAAAATGAAGCATTCACAACGTAAGTACAACTGATTAAACTGCAACCTTTATTTTCTTAACAATAACTGAATAAAATACTAAATGTTATTTGCAATGCTACTGTATTTTTTGTTGTGGGGAGCTGAGATCTCTTTGTCAAAGAAAGAGAGAATAAGTCTTCAAACAGATGGGGATAGATAAGAAGAAGTACCTCAGAGGTTTGGAATTATGTTTATTTATAAACTGGTTAGGATGAAATACATGTATTTAAATTAACTAACCTGAAAGAAAAATCCATATTCCCACACCATGGTTATACCCTGGAATTGTGGAACAGTAAAAACTCAACTGGAAGATTATGGGCCATAAGACTGATTTTTTTTGAAAATTGATGATTTGCCTTTAGATACCCTTATCTTCTTCATAGTTTCAGAATATATGTCATACTAATGGTGAAATAATTCCCAGTAAGTGACCTAATGGTGGAATTTAAATAAAGTATTTGCAAGTTAATTATTTTTTAAATTTACTTTAATATTAACAGCAAGCTGGCAACATGTAGATTGAAGTAGTTAACAAGTGAATCATTGTAATATCCTTTTGAGGATGGATATATGATTCTTAAATGTATCTGATATGAATCAGGTAGTTTTTTTGTCAGTCCTAAGCATTAAGAATCTTGTGTTATGAAACAGCCTGTACCCATGAAATTAGACAGTCTACTTCTATGCACTGAGGTGGAGTTCAACATTATGATAACGAAAGAATCTGTACACTGTATGAAAATGATAACTGGCAATTTCTACAATAAGAATATACAGGTTTTCTTCAATAACATATGCATGTGTCCAATTTCTCCTTTTAGTGTTGAAGAAAGTTTCAAAACTTTGTTCTGGGCTATATTTGGACTCTCAGAAGTTAAATCTGTTGTTATCAATTATAAACACAAATTTATTGAAAATATTGGTTATGTTCTTTATGGAGTCTATAATGTTACCATGGTCATCGTCTTACTGAACATGCTTATCGCAATGATCAACAGTTCATTCCAGGAAATTGAGGTAAAAAGTCCATTTATGATAAAATATCACCCACCCTATTTACTGTTGCAACTAATTGTCTCAGGCTCCTGGAAAATTTTCTTGTTGACATCTGATTTAAGACAAGTACCGCATAAGCTTTTGGAGTATTTTAGAAGAAAATATTAATTCCACTGTTCATTTTTATTATAAAATACCTGGCAATTACTTGGCTGCATGTGCTTGCAATAGTAAGAAACAGACTGGAATAAGAAACTACTGGTGAACTGTGTTATGTTCCTGAAGAGTAAGGGCTATTTGGTGTGACTTCGTGAATCTTTCATTTGCCTCATTTGTTATCACTTGATTAGTGTCCTTCTTGCTGCAAGGATGTTCTCTTTCCTGTACTTCAACCTTGCAGGCAGGTCTCCAACATGCTGTGTTCTTCTTTCATTGAAACAAAGTGTTGCTTTAGACCTCTGCAGCGAACAAAACTTTACTTGGCAAAGTAATCAGCAGGGCTACTGAAATCCAGCATGATCTTCTGCATTCCATGGAAAACAGAGGGCTAAATCATTATGACTGTTTAGGAAAAAAGTAAGCAGATCTCCAGGAGCTGGGCCATCCCAAACTTTCCTAGGGTATGCTCCTGCCAAAGCAGCAAACTCGGGTTTGACTCCACTTTGATCCCACATTCTGGGCTCTGACTGGGGGCCGTAGTATTGCCAAGCTAGAGCAGGAGCGACACATTGTCTAGAGATGTTCACATTCTTCTGGATCAGGAGGCCACAGGGCAAATCTATCAGGTTTGGAGCATTAAAACTAGAGTGTCTGGACAAAAGAGCTTCTAAAAACAGGCACAGCAGTATTGAGTCATGACCTTGAACTGATGTCAGTCCTTTCTGCAGAAAACCTTCTTAAACTTTACAGGGAGTGTCTTGGTAATCATAAATGATAAACACAAACCATGCTGATGATAGTATATCTGTTTTAATCATATATTTCAGCAAATGGAAGGAATTTGGTAAGAATCACCTCATCTTTTTTATCTTCATGTTGAAAGTTAGGGAGTCTGTAGACTAGTAATAAAGTCTGTCATTGTAATCCTGTATTGCAGACTATTAGCACTCACTCTGGAATAGACAATGTTTCAATTAAATCCGTTCTGTTCTTCTGCAATTGCATTATTTTAAATGGATTAAGAAGAACAATTCCATTCATTGAGGTTTTGGTTTTCGTAGATCTTGATCTGTTTGAGATTTACTTCACCAATTACACTTAAAACACACATAAAATTTAGCTAGAGCATACTCAGTAGTCAAAGTAGTATTAACAGTACCTTAACTGCTTCTTTCTGTTTTACAGGATGATGCTGATGTAGAATGGAAATTTGCAAGGGCTAAACTTTGGTTTTCTTACTTTGAAGAAGGGAGAACTCTTCCAGTACCCTTCAACTTAGTGCCAAGCCCAAAATCTTTGCTGTATCTCCTAATCAGAATCAAAAAATGTATTTCTAAGCCATTTATGTGCCAAAAGAAAAGCTTTCAGGAAGATGCAGAGATGAACAAGGTAATTATACCATGTATATACTGACTGCTAATTTTAGAAGATAATGCCAATTTTTAACTTCATTATTATTATTGCCCTTTACTCATGAATTTCCCAACACACTTAATTCCTACTGAAGTCAGTCACTAATGGGGGAGAATGGAATGGAATGGAATGGAATGGAATGGAATGGAATGGAATGGAA